>JAULKM010042080.1:0-29291 GCA_032355605.1 Rubia tinctorum
TACTGACTTCTAGATGAAAACTTATCAAGCGGCCGGGGAAGCTGAGAAGCAAAGCACAGACAACCAAACACACGAAGATGCCTGTAATCTGGTGCACGACCGTACAAGAGCTGATGAGGCAAACGACCATCCAAAATAGGTATTGGTGTGCGATTGATAAGGTAAGCCGCAGTAAGAATGCATTCGCCCCAAAAGTCGATAGGCAAATGAGCTTGAAAATGAAGAGCACGGGCAACATTGAGAATATTCCTATGCTTCTGTTCCACCCGCCCATTTTGTTGTGGTTTGTAGACAGTGGAAGTATCAAAATGAACTCCTTTCTCAAAAAAAATGATCTGAGAGGCAAGAATTTAGTTCCGTTGTCAGCCTGAACCCGTTGAATGGGATGACGGAATTGTATCTGAACAATTGCAAAAAACTCCTTCATCTTCAATGGGACTTGAGACTTAGAGACTAATAAATAAACCCAACAGCTCGGGAATAATCATCAAATATGGTTAAAAATAAAAATGCTCCACTAGAAGAAGGTGAACCATACGGTCCCCAAACATCACAATGTATAAGTTCAAACAAATGACGAGTCTTAGCAATACTAACAGGGAAACTGTTTCTAGACTATTTTTCCTGATGACAGACGGGGTTGGGAGCAGATTTATTGAAATCACTAGTAGGAAAAGAAATAACTGGGATAGAAGACAACACCGATGAGGAAGGATGCCCAAAACTCTGATGCC
The DNA here is from genome assembly GCA_032355605.1 of Rubia tinctorum. Taxonomy (NCBI): domain Eukaryota; kingdom Viridiplantae; phylum Streptophyta; class Magnoliopsida; order Gentianales; family Rubiaceae; genus Rubia; species Rubia tinctorum. The sequence goes on from JAULKM010042080.1 coordinate 735, forward strand.
ATAAGGTAGACGAAGATACTGAAGCAGCAACAGACAAGGACGGCTATGTAGACGACAAAACTCCCAATCTGTGCAACCAATAAACCCCTCCTCGTTGTTCACTCGCGCCAATCACTGTCCTCGTGCTGATATCCTGCAATACACGTAATTTTTGGTAAGCAAAACTAGGAATTTAAAAGTAGTAGTTAACTTAGCAAACGATAACAAATTGCATCGTAACGCCGGAATAAAGAGAACACGAGCACAGGCGGAGGCAGGATAAATTTATGGCGGGGGCTAAAAAAAATTTTCCTAACATTTTCCTATATTAGAGGGGGCTGATAATTTTTTTTTCAAAATTTATACCCTATATATTCCTAGTAATTTACGACTCGTCGGGGGCTGGAGTCCTCTCCAGCCCCCATGTGGCTCCGCCACTGAACACGAGTCACAACAAGGCCTCCAAAATGAATCTTGCCATGTTCAAATCAGTAGAAATAGAACCATCAGGTAGAACGACATCCACATTTTCAGCATGCTCAACATCATAAAGAAGACCCTTGTCGCCGGTCATATGATACGAAGCACCGGTATCAAGAATCCAAGGTAAAGTATGCTTACCTGACATATTGTCAGAATGATTAAACTTAGAGAACATGTTCAAAACCGTACTCCATTGCTCCTTGGACAAAGTCGGGCCGAAGGCAGATAGGTCGGAATCCGAGACGATGACGATGATAGCTCCCGCAGGTGTTGTGGCGGCGGCTGTAGGTTGAGCAGCTCTGGCGAATAGAGCCCCTTGAGGGGCACGGATCCTGGGGTTTGTGGCAGCTTTCGGGCCTGATACAGGTGGACGATTCTCAGTGAACCAATCTGGATAGCCAATAAAGCGAAAGCAGGTAGTAATATCATGACCCTTTCTGCCACAATGTGTGCAGAGAAAAATCCGATGATCAATTGCGGTGGCTGAGGATTTTCTAGGAGCTGCGGCAATAGTCTTCGAAGCGGAGGTCGGCGCCGGAAGACGTGAGGCAAAGGCCATAGTGTCTGCCGAAGTGAGAGAATCACGGGCTGAGATGACTGTCTTCTGACGCTCCTGATGAGCAACAAGGGAGTAAACCTTGTCAAGAGAAGGCAATGGATCTTGAGCAGGAATGTATGACCGAAGAGTTGCATAACCATCATCCAGACCGATGAGAAATTGATGAACCATCACCCTCTCTTGTTCAATCTGAACGATAGCTGCATCTGGGCATGAAACACAAGTGTGTGGATACATGTAAGCAAGCAAGTGATTCCACAAAAAGATAACAAAAGAGATGTTAATTCTACCTAAATCTAGCAATCTTCCAACAAAAAGATAACAAAAGAGATGTTAAATGCTTCGGAAAATACATGCATTTGACGTCTCATCAAATGGAAATGTAGTGATGATTATGTGATGATTTTTTAGCTTCAAAACTTGGTTGTGCTGTGTTCTAATTTTATTTTGGAGATAATATGTTTTATATTGAAATACTTGGTGTTAAGTAGTGTTTATGACTAGTTGTGTCAGAGGGGAACTGTCAAAATTTTGGAATCAAGCTGAGAAATGAGGGACAGTTTGAAGGTAGAGAAGCTCTATGTTATTTAAGAGGAGAGATTTATTTTGTGGACCATCATGATAACGACATGATATCCTTAGAGGAACATAAGCTAATGGCAGCTGAATTGGAAGTGGAAGGGCCACCAAAGTTTTGGTTTGTTTATTTAGGTTTCTAGCACAACCTTGTGTATTTTGTATCTATGGTGATACAGAAATTACAAAAAAATTCATGTGGGTGAAGTTATGTTAGATCATTGAGGTTTTGTGTGTGAAAGATAGGATTGGAAAAGGTAAATTAGTGACAAGGCACACCTTTTGTGATATGATAATAACCTTAGACGCAATAGGTAAATAATATTACGCCTCCCAAATGGGAACTGCAGACGGGAGATTAAACTGGTCGGCCACATACTACAAGATGTTCACAACCTCCAAAAGTGAGTCCCAAATGAAACAATTCAAAGTGAAACAAACAAAGATGAAACAACTAAAAATAAAAGGAGAAATTTGGCGTTCGGTTTGTTGATTTTAATGCTACCATAGATATGTTGCACCCTAGATTTTAGGTGGGGTGAGATTTTCCAGCTCAGGGGAATTTGAGGATGCAATTTGGCATTATGCCATTTGGCATTATGCCATTTGGAAGAAGGACATTAGATCTCCAAATAATGAGAGGCATCATGTTGGAGTTAAGTTCAAGGCTCCCTATCCTTGAATTTTTTGTTCATCAAGAATCAACAACATTGGAAGCTTGGACTTATTCATCAAGACCTTTGATGATGTTTACGAAAATTGCTCTCATCCCGAGAAACGGAAATTTCTGAACTCCAAGTGGTTGGCTAAGAAGTATTCAAATAGGTTTTGAATTAATATGTCAATGCCAATGAGATGCATTAGACAGACTATGGCTGAATATTTTGAGGCTACAATTTCCATAAATGTAGCTTACGGAACTTGGAGGAGAGGACTTTAGTTGACAAACGAGGGCTGTGTATAACAGTACAAGGAGATATATGATTATTGTAATGAGGTGAAAATGTGGAATCTAGGGACTGCACTGGAGGTCGAGTTTACCCCTTTAGGACTGAAAAGGGGGATACTCCTCCACCCAACTTAAATTTCACAGCAATCATTATCACGTTGTTCAAGAAACATGTTTGACTGGTTATATATTTATATACGCATAATAACGGTAAATAAAAAGTTGATATTTAGAAACTACTTGTATAGAAAAATTCAACTATATCACATAAGATAATGTTGTTACTCATATATCAATTTAAATATGTGGTCAAACTTTGATAAAGAATAGTGTCCAAAAAGCAAGTGTGTAAGTTAAGCTTGGATGGAAGGAGTATAATGTTTTTTCGTATATATTGTCTTCTGGGGCCATTGAAAGAAGGTTTCAAACACTTTATACCAATCATTAATTTGGATAGTTTTCATGTTTAGGGGACCTATCCAGATAAATTTTTTGAAGAATAAACATTGATCCTAACGTCGTTTAGTGGCCCTTTGCATGGTCAGTTGTAGAGAAGGAAGTGACTGTACAATAGAAGTGGTTTTTGGAGCTTCTGAGGACTCATATTACCATTGACAATGAACATCACTACACATTTATATCTAACAAGCAAAAGGTTTAATTTTTTAAAATTCATATTTTTTTATTATCATAAGTAATTCATTAATTAGCTGAATAATTTGATGTTTGATTCTAGGGTCTAGACAGATCTATGGTTGAAGTGATCTCTGGTGCTACTCATCGATACTCTATTGCACACTTATACAAGATTTTCAAGAAAAAACACTAAGGAAATTTTTGAAAGGGTTTTTTTAATCCATATTTGGGAGTGTGATAATAGAGCTATACACACAAATGATGGCTGAGTTAGAAGCATTTAACCCTGCAGCCTACTAATAAGTGAAGGAAGCTCCTCACCCTATGCATTAGTGTAAGGCCTTAATTTCTTAGTGCCAAATAATGATTTGTGTAAATATTTTAACAGTTACATACCAGATGATAGGGATGAGTTGATATTCACCCTTATGGATAGTATAAGATAATGGATTATAGAGAGAATTTAGAGAAGATGACTTAGCGTGCTGAAATATCCTAAACCTATTGGCCCTCATATTTGAAAATTATTAGAGACAATGATTAAAGATTTGTTAAATGGACCCCTGTGTTTAATGTTATTGATGGGTATGAGGTGAAGGGTCTCGGGAGTTCCAGGTTTGCTGTTGATGTGAGGAAAAGATGTTGCAACTGTGGTATTTGCGAGCATACTAGATTTTTATGTTTCCATGCAATCTCAGCACTAAAAACTATAGGAATTAAGGTTTATTATTATATGGATGATTGCTACTCAAAGGCAAGATTTATTACTATATTTGAGAATGTGTTGTTCCCTATTAGTCGTCAAGAAACATGGCCACCTTCTCCAAATATCCTTGTTCTTGACCCCACAAGTATCCATTAAACAAGTTCATAGGCCAAATGACACAAGAGATTCCTTCTGCACCAGCATAATATCTGGAATCGGCACAGTGTTTCATGTAACCTCCATGACACCTATAAAATAAGGTCCCAGGGATTCCCGAGGTCTTCCTCTGATGCCAAAATTAGTGTATATTTGATATATCGGTAGTCTTCAGAAAAATGCCATTACCTGTTCTGCTGCTCGGATCATCTATTTATGACGAATGTATTCCGCAATCCCAGTGGATCATGGACCATGTTCCTAGATCATGGTTTTAGTGGCATGATTATAGGTAAGAGTCATTCCCTCTTCTAGGTTTGCTCAGGGTGGCTCGCTATGAATGAATTGTTTCTCTTAGCGAGGTTCCATTTCTTCTCCAACAAACACATATTTACTTTGTTCACTATGCCCCGGGGTATTATCTTTATTCCAAACTTCACGTGATTGGTGGAGGTGTATATCATAAGCCTCACCAGCCAATAAGTCAATACAAACATAGCATTCATATTTGAAGTAGAGATAAAGGACACCTAATCATAACGTAAGGAATATTAAATGTGCATTATGGGGTTAATAATTGAAAGGAGTGGGTGTCTGTTCAGTTTAATTGGTTTTTGGTTTATTCAGTTCGGTTTATTCGATTTTGCCCCTAAAAAGCCCAAAACTGAATCTGACCCAAATAATCCGAATTATCCAAACCGAATTTGGAATTTGGTTTCGGTTTGAAACCAAATTCAACCCGAATAAACTAAATTGATTGTAATTTTTTTTAATTTTTTTTTACCACAATCGTATAATTTAATTTCAAATTAAATAAATATATGTACTACCTCTGTCCCTCTATAACTGTCTTATCACCAAAAAATGTCATTTTTAAGTTATTGAAATAGTATAAAAATGGTTTGCGAACAAAAAAATTATTCATTTTTTATACATTCAAAAATTTTACCAAAATTGGAAGTAAGGCATTAATAAAGAGAAACTAAATAAGGCAGGTAGGACACAATAGGGAGGACAGAGGGAGTAATCTAATTTCTATATCATCAAAATCAAGTTTTCAAAATAAAAATCCAACAAGTACAATACAAATTCAACCATAACATTTTTAGTATTACATTTAAGATTAAGAAAAATAGTTCATTTTAATATTAATCTTCAAAGCCTCCACATTCACCAAGCCTTCAAGCACTCCACATTCACCAAGCCTTCAAGCACTCCACATTCACATTCACCTTCACCTTCAAGCACTTCACAAATTTACCTAGGGTAACTTGTGTTATTTACTTATTTCCCCACACTTACTAAAGGTTTAGAGTTCGGGGATAATTTTTAAGTATAAAAGTTGGTCCTCCAACTTAAATTTATTTATAAATTTAATTTTTTGTTTTAAAATTTAATTAATATTATATATTTAATTTATGTAATTAATTACAATTTGAGTTTTGGTTCGAGTTTCGGCTTGAGTTTAAATATCCAAAAATATATTCAGAATTCGGTTTATTCAATTTGGATATCCAAAAACTGTATATTAAATTCGGTTCGGCTTATTCGAATTTGGATAATTCAATTTTCGATTTTTTATTTTTCAATTTTTCCCCCATCCCTAATAATTGACGACGGAATGAGCATTGGCTCCTTAGGTAAAGAGAATTGGGAATCTGATACGATTATCCTTCATATAAAAAGGTCTAGTAAATTTTAGTTGTACCTTCGTTTTAAGAGCTTTCTTACTTGAGTTTTAGGCCTTCTTCTTTTGGTAATAATTTTCTACCTTCACCTAGTATAGAAATGGAAAACTGTAGTAATTTGACCCTAACTGACATATCTATTTTGAGGGAACATTGCCCCTTTCATATATGCTTGTAACGTTATAATCCCTTCTCTTACTGATGTTGTAATGCATCCACACGTGGGAATGGTTGGTTTTTTACGAGTGTAAGCTTCAATATGGTCTAAGTTTTCCTATTCTTGAGTATATTTTATGTGTGTTCGATTCGTATAAGATTACCTTAACCCAATTTCACCCACATGGGTAGCAAAGTTGATTAGTTTTAAGTGGATATGTCGTAAGTTCAATGTTATTTTTAATTTAAGCATGTTTTCTGCAACCTATCAGTTAGATTGGGTTCTTGAAACAAAGCCTTAGGCGACATTTAATTCCAATATTTTGATGAGTGATATCGTACGGAGTTTAGCTGATGTGTGGGAATGATGGGAGGCAAGTTATTTTCTTATTGCTTATAGGGAGTCTACCATACTACCATCTTTGAATGACAGTGTATCTTTAGATCGAGATGTCATGTGGAGTAGTAAGCTCGGTTCTTTTACTAAAATGTGTGTTCATGTGGTGGTGGTTGGGAGGCCTAACGACCGGGAATGTATGGTGTTTTGTATTTTAAATTTAATAGGGAAATGTAGCAACTTATGTCATATTTTTGTTGCTTGCTATTATGAATTATGTTTTGGGGATTATTTTCTTGCTGATCAGGGAATGAGTGTGTCAAGCAATCTCCATGTGGATAATAGTTCTGGTGGCGGTGAATGACCAGTGATTTTCTCTTAAAATTGCTTGGATAGAGATGGAAATAATTAAAGAGGCTATGCATTTTATGAGAAGAAAAGAAATCCATGATTCTGGCTCTTCGTCAAGAGTTAGGGGTTTTAAAAGAGGGTAGGTCTAATGGAGATGAGTATTATAGATGATAAGTTGGTTCTAGGAGCAGGTTCCAGAGTTACTTGGCTTCGTATTTTTTAATCTACTATCTGGGCTTGAACTTATGGCCCTTGTAATATTTTGTTTTTCATGTTTGATTATCTTTTCAAATATCATAATTTTGACTTTTCATATTTGTGGTTTATTCTAAATACGCTAAAACTTTCATAAGTTTTTAGAAGTAGAAATATTATATGAGTCCTAGTGGTTCGACGAGATATGATCTTGCTAACTAACCTAGGCCCAAATAAGATGAGCTAATTTCTAAATATGCTAAAACATTAATGGTTTATTGGTTCATTCTTGGGGATCTAGATGACGCATCCTGGTCTTACGAAGCACAATCCCATTTTAGTTTATTAGTCAAGATGCAAAGACATTAATATTTGTAGATTTTTTCAAAAGTGGGGATAGCATGACGTCTCGTGGTCCTATGAGATATGATATTGCTTGAGTTATTTGATTTATGCTTTTAAGATGATTGATAAAATGGTGGGAATGGAATACGAACTTAATACTGGGTATTTTTTTATCCTGGTTATTAGTGTGTAACTATAGATTCTTTACTCTTGTTAGTTGTGTATGCTAAATCGCTAGTTTTTTATTCTAACATGTGTGTTTATTGCCAATCTAGTAATCTGAAAGTTTTTTATGAGTAGATAATGTAAATTAAACCCTATATGTTTAGTTTATCAGACTGTAGATTGGGTAAGCATGACCTATAGATAGTGGGAATTATATCCTATATAAGATTGTATGTAATGTTGTGTGGAGATTCTTATCTAGTAATCCTTGATGCCTCGAGATTTTATCTTAGCTTTTTAAATCCTAATAGTGTGTAGCGAGTACCAGTGCTATGTATTATGGTGCTTATGCTGAATTAAAAAGAGTAATCTGGGATTGTTTGTAAGTTAAGTGTGCTAAAGAATTAAATCAAGAACTATTCCCCAGAGTCCTACGAGGTTCGGTTAAAGGTCTGTTGTAGGGATGTTAAAGCAGTATCACTACTCTAAAGCAGACTTAGGTATTCTATGTATTTATCTCCTAGACTACCACTTTTTTTATGTGTGGGTTGTGATTTTGACATTTATGTTTGTGGTTGGATGTGTTTGGTGTGTACAGTTTGTGATTTGTGAGTGGAAGGTGGAATGGAGTATTGCTTGTATTGAGAGACTGGTGGCTTTCTAGGTGTATACGAAGTTGCAATCTCTTTTTTGCCCGTGTGGGATATGTGTGTTGTGTTGAGGGAGAGTTGAGGGTCTGTTAGCATTCGTAATTCTGGTGGTTTTCCAGGCGTATATGAAACTACAGACTTTTCCCTTTGATGTGTTTGAGTATGCAATGCAACAGAGATGACCAGCACCCCGTGGGGTCATAATCTTTTGGCAAAATTAACTAGCAGAGTGCAAGATGATCAAATATAGAATTTATAATGTTGCTCTTGTACTCACTTCTAACTAAAATAAAGTAGCTAGTAGCGAGTTTAAGGTCATCCACAGAGACTCTAGAATTTAAAGGTTAGCTTCACACAACCCATAATCGGGTGTCACCCCTTTTGTGTTGGGCATGGCTAGTGCTTTTAACAAATAGTTGGGGATAGGGGGGTTGTGACTAACAAACTATTAAGCATACAAGTAACGAGATTTAAACTATGATTAACTAGTCTTCGGTGTATTTATGTAACATGACCGATTAATGACTTTGATCCTATATTCTATCACATATAACCATATAAACCTATTTTCATGAATATGTCACATAGTGTGGAGATGGACAGGAATTCCCAGTATCTATCACACAAAGTTTCGGCTCCCTTCAAAACCATCTCACCACCTTCATAATTAGGGATGTGCTTCGTTCTTTCAATACCGCATTCATCCCCGTCATCTCAGTCTCGATGATGATGCGCCCCTGCTTAAAGGATCTAAGCCTTGCGTAAGTAGCAATCATTAGATCTAAGAGTAAGGTCACTACGTCCTAGGCACTCCATTATGGACACCAGCACTAGGCCTAGAGAGGCAAAGGAATTTACATCTTATGATGACTCTAGGGTCAATATAACCCTAGTGGCTACAAACTACAATGTCTATCTATCGGGATAAGCCAAGAGTTTCCCATTGTTAAGAATTTTAATATGGAAACCCCCGGTCCACCGCTCCTAACATGCAATAACTCACACAACTAGCAAATTAGAACTATCATTTTTTGGGTCGGCACTGTTCAAGGTTGTTAATCTAACACTCCCAAGCAGCATTAAACAGACTAACACGGTATTATATTATGCATGAAATTATGAATGCATTATAAGGCATGTTATGGCATAAATCATACATGAATGGAAAATAAAATAATACACAAATATTCTTTGGACATGGAAAATAGGGTAATCTAAAATCTCACAAAATCATAAATTATCTCATGAATACAAATATTACCCCAAGAAAATAAGCTAAACTACTACTATTAAATCTATGGCATTCATTGAATTAAATTCCGTGGATATAGGAACTAAGAGAAGGAAAAAGAAGAAGAAACCTAGAGAGAAAAAGTTCTTCTCTTCCTTCCTATCTACCACACTCTAAAAATATACATTACATCTACTTAAACTCCAGGAGGACTAAAGGCTCCTTCTACAGGAGAAGATACATGGGCTTCTAAAGCCCAAATTTGGAAACCGTAGTGAAACCATAGTGCCAAGCTGGCACGACATGTGCCATAATGTATGTGTCACCCAGCATACCCGTGCAATAATGTATGGGTTATCATCTAAGCACGCTGCAAAATAGAACTGAGCGGACGCCAATGCCAAACTGCACAACCCATCATCTAGGGTCTTCGTCTTGGTATTCTAAGTGCACGGAACGTGCTAAATTGCATGTCTCGTCGTCTAGATTGGAATCTCGACCTTCTCTTCATACACGAGTCATGCAAGTTTGCACGGTATATCTTAGGCCCTAACTTTGCTGACATGGGGTATTAGCATAGGGTATTGGCACAAGTTGTGCCATTTTACACTCCACGTGCTGATCCTTTGATGCTTTCAAAACTTGACTTTTTTTCTCAACTTGTATGTACCGCTACAGGTGAACCGCTAATCTGATTTAAGATTTCTTACAGTTGATGTTATAGCGCTCGAGAAGATGAATCCAATGATGCCACTCCCGGAAGTTAAATCTTCTTGGATTATTACCAGAACTCGATTCAAACTTCTGGATCACAAATAATTTGCTTCTTTGTCTTCCTTCTTCGATCAGTCTATCTTCTACCATGTTTTGACTGGTGGTCTTCAATCCTCTACCAATATTGTGATTTTCCTTCATTAATATCACAAAATAAAATTTAAATGCTCGTAAGTACAAAAATCCAGTAGACTCAAAATAGATTATAAATGAAGGATTTATATATGAAAGCCGAAAATGGTCATCTAAACCCCTTATGATGTAAACCTACCTAAATCTATAAATATACCCACAAAATAATTACAAAAGAGATTTTAAATGCCTTAGAAAATACATGCATTTAACTTCTCATTCGGAGACAGGATCGAATCTTTATTTGTGTCACTAGGTTGGTGATTTCCCAGGTATATGCAAAGCTGCAGCGTTCTTTCCGTCATCGTAGGATTGGTTTTTTTTAGAGAACTTGTAGAGTAAGTGTCTCCAACATTCCTTCAGTGAATTGCATTGTGAAGGTGTGTAATTGTTATGCATGTAAATGCATGTGTCAGTTAAAATTATCTGTGTGTTGACTGATCCTTTTTGGCAGTACTTATCTACTTTTTAAGTCTAAAATAAGGGATTAGATATAGGTGGCTAGGTAAAGAGTAATTATTTTCTAGGGGCTATTATAATGTTATCCATACTCCCTATGCATAAATTTTATCTATAAATGGATAGTTGTGTTAGGTGTTTTACTCAATTGCAATTTTTGTGTGTTTGTGTTGTGATAAGTTAGCCTTTATATTTGTTCTAGTTTGTGTACTTTGTGCATTGTGTTGTTGCTAGGGTTTTTATGAATGTGTGTAAATTGTAAGCTTCTTCTAGAGAGTACGATATGGGTTCCTGATTGTAGTTGTAACATGCCTTAGGAGTCTTATTGGCTTATTGGTAATCTATCATAGATGGGTTACTTAAAGGTGTCATCTATGTTGCTGGTGATGTAAATTGGGGTAACATCATGTACCAGATTTTCTCATATGCACTTTTAAGTGTTTTTTTAAATGCCCTAGATTTAGGATTATAATAACATGTGCGTCTTTGTTTTTTAGGGTTGACATTGGGATTAGCGAACTAGGGGATGGGATTAATAGTTGTTACACGTACTCCAACCTACTTCCACGGGGTTCAGGAAATACTAAGGAGAGAAGATGCCTAATATTGCTTTGGCTTGGCTCTATGGAACAATTACGCTACATAACCAATGAAGACACTTGACTAGTTGCAGGTGTTCATTTGACAATGTGATAACGGTGTATAGTATACCGCTGGCGTAAAGAGTTCTTACACTCTATACTTTCACAATTTCAGAACGAGCATCCTTGTAGAGGAACTTTATACGTGACACTATGGTTGCCTCCACCATAACTTCCTATATGGTAGAGATATGACGGCCAATCCAACTGCATCAAGTCAGGTTGGCTCCAAGCTTCGGTTCTTAATTTTTTACTATGTATATTGAAATATGATTTGTTTCACTTAAATTTACTAAATGTTTGACATAGATTTTACTACAAGTGTGGATTCTGAGGGCTTTACAAGTTCTATATAGAGCTTCTGAGACTTATGTATATTGTATTACAAGTGTAATTTTGGTAAAAGCATTGCTCTTTATTTTTTATCCGTGCCTATGGAAATCTTAGTTCCATTTCTAGTTGGAAATTTTAATTTTTTATCCATTGTGGTTAAACATATTCTACTTATGAATCAAACTTTAAATTGCGCGAGGTGGTTGTTCGTATTTTATGTATCTGGGTGTGAACGTACTTTAGTTACGATTACGTAATGTTGCGATGTATTGATGGTGTGTGACTAAACCTTGTTAGGTTTGTCGCGTACATCAAATCCAGCCTATTCGAGGCTTTCTAGGTTGTCTTTATCAATATTTTTATTCTTGTATTGTAGCTGCACCCACCGACCATGTGTTTATAGCGGTTAATTGTTATCTATTAATTTTTGTTGTTTGTCATGTTCCATTTTGATAATATATACTACTGTTGTCGAGTGTATTATTTTTTTTCTCTTTAGACATGAAACCTAGTCTCCTCCAGATATCATGAAGGCCTAAAAAGAAAAAATTGACTCCACATATAGCTCCATGATACGGGCGATTCCTTCCACACCACCATAATATCTAGAATTGGCATAGTGTTCCATGTAAGCTACATAACACCTGCATAATAAGGTCTAAGGGAGGTTCCCGTGATCTTACTCTGATGCCTAAACTAATGTGTATTTGATATATCAGTTATCTTTAGAAATATTCCATTACATGTTCTGCTGCTCGGATAACCTATTCATGACGAATAAATTCTGCAATCCTTGAGGATCATGGACCATGTTCCTTAATCATGGTTTTAGTCGCATGGTTATAGGTGAGAATCCTTCCCTCTTCTAGTTTTGCTCAGGGTGGCTCGCTATGAACGAGGTGATGCTCTTAGCGAGGTTCCATTTTCTCCAGTTAACAGTCCTTTAATTGGTTCGCTGGTACTGGGGTATTATCTTAATTATGAACTTTGTGTGATTAGAGGATGTGTATATCACCGAAGAATGCAAGGAACAGAAGGGTTGATGAATCAAGTAACCATTGCAAGAAGATGAAAAATTTATGACAGTGCAGTGTAAAATATGCAAAGAAGAAGTTCACAAATGGAAAACATGTCCAAAAAAATCCATGCTGCCCAAGATGGAAATTAGGTTGATCCTCGGCCTTTTGAAAAAACAAATTTGAAGAAATTTTCAAATATTCCTCTTATTAAATCTTATGTTCATAAATCAAGTTGCATAAAATTTGTGATTTTCCAGGATCGAAGGAAGGCAGCAATAGTGCAACCCGTTCTCCCAACACTAGATCCATCAACATCAACATCAACAACGATAAAAAAAATTCACTCAATTCAATTCCTAGTGAAATTTTTTATAATTAATTGGATTCATTTTACGTATTTAAACCATGAAGATAAAGGGAGTTTTAGCCCAAGAAAAGTCACAGGGAAAAAACAGGTTCAATAGAGTATTGAATTTTTCCTTCAATTTCTTGCATTTTTTAACAATAGCTAACCCACAATTTCAATGCATTATACTCCAGGGATTCCAACTAGTTTGATTGCAATAGAATCTCCCACACCACAGCCTCTTAGGATATCAATTAGGCACTGTTTGACAGATAGAGATAAGAAAGAAATTAATGCCAATTGTGCTTATTTGGGGAATCCAATTCAATATACCGTAGGTAATTGGAAAATGGGTGGTGGTTTTGTTAAACCTTCAAGAAGAAGAAAGAGGTAACTAAAGCGAAGAGGAAGAAAAACTTGTATTTCTTTGAGATACGTCATCCTCAATTTTTTCTATTAAATGATACTTTTGTAATGTAAAGAAAAAATATTCCCACTCATGGGAATATTTGTGCCCACTTTTGTTGACTGTTTCATTTTGTGTGTGTTGGCTAGGATACATAAAGAGAAAGTCATGTGAACCTCCATTTCTTTTGTCTCAATGAAATTAGTGTATTTAATGGTTTTGTCTAATGTTGATGGGAAAATTCAACGCTGAATTATGGTATACTTCTCCCCTAACCACATGAAATCCAAAGTAAAGGTAATATAGTGAAACCAGTGAACCAGGTAATGAATTGTATACAAAAGAGAAGATAGAACCCCGCCAAGCCCAAAGTTATAATACCATCTCACCTTTGGTGAACCGCTCTAAGCGAACCCAAAAGGAAATATGACTCTTATCCACAGTCATGCAACTAAAACCATGATCAAGGAATATGGCCCATGATCAACAAAGATTACGGTAACCCCAACTATAAATGGATGACCCGAACATTGACAGAGGTAAAGGCATATTCCCATATACTACTAGTAAATTGATTATACACTAATTTAGGCATAAGAGGAAGATCCATGAGCTCCCCGAGACTTTGATTTGTAGGTAGCATGGAGATAGCATGGAGCACTGCACCGATTCCACATATTATGGTGATCAAGAAGGAATCCCCCGCATTAGTGGCGTCGTCTGTGTGGATTAAAAATTTCTTTTTAGACCTTCATGGTATCTGGAGGAGTCCAGGTTTCATGTCAAAAAAGGAAAAAGAATGAGCTTGGAAGAAGCTAAATGTGTTAGAAAGAAGGATTATGGTGAACAATCATAGTTAACAGATGGCAATTAGCTACCATAAGGCACGGGGTAGGATTAGAACAAAACAACAAAGCAAATAAGATGTCGGATATGCCATCAACAAAATAAAACATTGATGAAACTAGCAATAGTACAAATGGGTGAGCCCCGAACAGGCGGGATTGGACAATAGCGGCAAAGCAAACCAGGAAAGCCTCAAACAAGCAGGATTGGACGAAAAAAATGCAAAGAACCAGGTTTAGTCACATGGCATGAATACATCGCAACACCAGATCATCATAACTAAGGTACGCTCACACCCAGATATGTTTCAAAACATCCAACCTCGCGCATATAGTATAATAAATAAATAAATTGTAACATGCATTATTACAAAATGATTAAAACAATATCCTGTTAAAACACGCTAGTAAAATAACATTTGGCTTTGGGATGTAGTAATCCAAAACACAAACTAAATATAAAGAAATTAGAGTAATAAGATACTCATTTTAATCTTCCTGATTACATTGACAAATATTGAAAAATTTAATACAAAATAACTAGCTTACGTATTACAAACTATCCAACCCAAAGGGGTGGGTGCTGAAAGTAACGTCTATAGAGAGTGGTCGTGAACTCAAGCGATATATTGGATTACAAAGCAAGGTGTTAGATTTTCATTCTATTCACGATCACGTCTTGTACTATGTGGTGTACCCCGGACGAAGGTGCACCAACCTGAAAAATAGGCAAGTATGCCAGAAAATGATGAATTGGCATCAATCAATTATCATTTTTCAACACTACCCTATCCTTTCATAGCCAAAACCACGCTTGAGGAATATCATATGTGTTTGTCAGCTGTGCAGCCTATCATCCCCTCAGAGCCAAGCCACCACGAACTTAGGCTTCTCTCGCACTGGTTTCCCTTGACCTCTGTAAAAAATGGTCGAATTGATAAAGATTCACCATCATCCTCCATCCTATCGTTCCCTCAATCGCTAATCCTAGATAATACAACATTAACATTCTCAATAAACATACATATAATGCATAGAAAATAACAAAAACATACACTACACACTTACTACTTACATGAGATTTCTTAGAAAATCCCGCAAGGGATATTACCCCAATCTGTGTCACCGGCAATGAAAATAATCACTCTTAATAACCCACCCAACACAAATTTAAACCAAACCAGTAGGGTCTCCCGTACCAAAAAAAACTTCCCCAAAGTCCCACACAATTTTATCCCTTAGCATGTTATAAGATAAGTACATCCCGAAAACATGCAACGGTTCTAATACAAAGAAAAACCAAACTAGTCACAAACAAATGAGCATACCCTCTGAAATAGGCACCTTATATATAAAAAAAACAGAGGAGCAAAGAAATAAACAAAAACAATAAGTTAATGCATCTAAAGAGTAGCAACTACTCGATTACCCACAACCATCTTACCCATTACCCTACCCTTGAAAAATGGAAAATGTCACACATAATTTCCCTATGAATTTTAAAGGATGGGCCCACACGATATAATTATCTCCTAAATACAAGCTCACTACCAGCCCACACATAAACCACTTAACTACACACTGAACTATTGGACACGACACAGGTAGGAAAATCACCTACGGATTCGCTCGATAAGCGAAGAAATAATCCAACAACAAAGGCGGCGAGGATAAAATGGCTTCGCATATACCTAGAAAATCAGCAGTCTTGTGACACAAGCGGACATCCCACCTCCTTTGTTCATACCAAAAAATAAATAGAATATAATGGCTTCGCATACGCCTGGAAAATCTCCAGCCACACCACACAAGCAAACATTCTATTTATCTCACCAGACACAATACACATTTTTTACCACTAAAGGTGGACCGAGGCTTCACATATGTATGGAAAATCTCCATCCTCACTACACAAGTGAACCAAGACGCGTTCTATATACAACAAAACACCCCACATCCCCCCAATAAACAAAGCACCAATTTTTTATATAAAAAATAATCATTACAACTTAGATAACAAAGGATTGCATACCAAAATGAACTAGAATAACTAATAACACAAACCCTTTACTACCACAACTTCTGCATCTAGGATTTCCTCTAGTTTTCATTGCATGGTTAAAGGCTAACGGCTAACGTCTAGTACACTACTGATAGGTTATGTTCTTAACTACCTTTATATATTGAAAAATTACCCTATATTTTCGGCCCACTAACAACGATGCCCAAAAAAGATCAATTTAAAAGTGCAGCTATGTTTTTCTATCCAAGTAGCCAATGCCTACTCCTCTGATATCTACTATTACTTCATCCAAAATACGTCTAATAACATGCTACCATGATTGTTCATCTTTTCCTACATTTCAACAATTATTACAATAGCTCCATACACATTCACTCCTTAGTTAGAGGGGGTTTATTGTATACACCTCCCTAACTACATGAAGTCAAAAGTAAAGGTAATATAGCGAACCTAGTACCATATGAAGTTCACATTCATGTAGCCTTTCATAGCTCTATTTTGGACCATAATTTCATAGTAAATCTTCATTTTGGTAAAAAAAAACTCCATTATTATACATCTTCTTTAAGAAAATCAAAGGCAACTAAAACACAAACACGACATCTCGTCTATTGCTCTTACATTCTAACACGAAATCAAAGGCATGTAAAGCCAGCCATTATTGCACTAATAATAATCACAAACGTCCAACACTAAACTTAAGGTTCCATGTCTTGTAACCCACTGTCTCCAACATACCTGCTCGAGGTGCTGCTTTCTTGTAACCCACTGTCTCCAACATACCTACTCGAGGTGTTGCTTTCTTCGCGTCGTTGTTCAAATGATGATCCTTTTCTCCGGGTCTCTGATTCTCTTCACAAAACTAGGAATTACTTCCACTAACCTGGGACCCTTTTCTGGATCCACCCACTCCCAAAAACCACAACCACCATCTTACACTCAATAACAAAGAAATATAAACATATGCTATCTCACTTTATGTTTGCTTTGAACACCAGCAACATATGAATTTCAAATGTCCCCTTTTATCTCACCTTTGACAGATGACAACAAATGAAATGCCTTCCAGCCACATACTCCTATAGTTTAGTGTAGCTTATAAAATTTTTTTCTTCAAATAATAACAATCCTCTATGTCATGTCCATGATTTTTTGAAAACGAAACCAATTCATAGATGGTATTTTACTGGGATGATCTGGTAAAGATTATGGCTCTTGAAGTAAATATCGATGACTAAACAAGATCCTCACTTAGTTCCACATACAAGCCTAATCTACTCACTAATCAATAATTATTGTAACTCCTAATAACATTCACATTTATTAATAAGAAAATCGAGATAAAGACAAAATCTTCCAGGGTTCAATTCTGTTCCTAGCACTAAACCATTGCATAATTACAATTTGCTTAAGTCTTTATCCTAATCATCCAAGAATCATAAGCGTTAAACACATACAATAATGATAATAAAAGAACTAAATAAGGGAAATCTTATAATCTTAAAAAATATCCTCTAAACATGTTTAACAAATGCTCTCAAATCTAACCTAATCTAGAATATCCAAAAAATTAATGGATCAGACATACTAAACATAGGAAACAAATGAAGGAAGAATGTAAAAATTATATTCTTTGCCCAGAAGTTTGCCTCCTTATCCATTGGATAAAAAAGTGCTTTATAGTTGGCAAGAGAGAAAAAGTAAAAGCCAGCCTAGAAATCCTAGTCAAACCCATAGCACAAACCGCACCAGCAAATACCCTCCATGCCCAAGTTTGAGGACCATTCATATTTGTGTGACCGATTCCCTGGGGCTTGGTTTTTAACCTTCGAACATCTCTGAAAAATACAAACCATACATGTTTCACGGTTCGTTCCCCAATCCTTAGACTGTAAGTCTTCTTGTCTTCTGAAAATATACTGAGCGTACTTATTCGTAACTCCATGCTTCTAGACTTGAATTGGCCTTGAATATTCTAAAAAATACAATATGTGTCAAGTGTCACAAACTATGCACACGGCCTTCGCCTTTCCCCTTTCCCCTTGATTCATTCTTACTCCTTTTCTTCTCCTCTTATTTCCTAACTAAAGCAATCATCTACCACTAGATAAGTGGCTTTAAATCTACTACCGTCCTCACGTATGACCTTCAATCTACTACCATTCTTGTGAATGGCCTTCTCTGATGATTGATGATTGATGATGAGATAAAAATTTGGTTTTTTTAAGCACCATTAACACCCATTTTTGTATTGTTTTATTTGTGGTTAGTTGGATTATTAGGTGTTTTACATTATAGGGGATTATAATCAACTAGTGTGGTTATTTTCCCTAACTGGCTGATTTTGTGAGCATTAATAGTATACTATGTTTACCTCAATCAATTGATCAATTTTAATTGTTTTTTGAGCTTGGAGACCATCATCGAAGAAGGTCATTCGCACGAATGGTAGTAGATAGAAGGTTAATTGAAAGTTTGGTAGAAGATTAAAGGCCATTGGACAAAGTGGTAGAAGATTGGTTTGATCGGAAGGAAGAAAAAATAACCAAGCAAGGGTTTGAAACTGCTCATACGGCATGGAAAGTACCGATCCAAAGTTGGTTTGAAGCTTGGTTGGCTGTTCCAAATAACAGACAGTGTAAAGTTACACAGTCTGTGCTACTCAAAAATGTTCATTGAGAGCCAAGAACAGGACCCAAGGTATGGACCACGTAATTCTACACGGTTCATGCTAGCCGAGTTAACTAGAGTCTGACTGCAATTTTTGTCCTTCTCTCTCCTACTATTATAAAAGTGACCTTTTTCTATTGGACAAAGAAAGGGAAGCGAATCTTTAAAGTAACCATTATACTTTTGCTCTCTCTCTTCATTCACTTCATCTTAATTATGTATTTCAAACCCACAATTTTTCACGGGTTTTATTAGTTTAGAGTAGTTTAATTACTTGGGAGAATTTGCTAAACTATTTAAACAGAGATTTATAAGATTCTTATATTCATCCTATTTATGCATTTATTATCATTATTATCTTGTGCTTGAATTCTTATGATTATGATTATGCAAGATTGAGATTAGGAAGTACAACTATTTAAGGTTATTGCATGATTTAGTGCTAGGTTCGAGAATGAACCTGGGAAGCTTTTGTCTTTTTTTCAGGTTCGGTAAAAGGTTCATGGGAAGGTTGTGTTTAGGAGTGAACACTAGGCATGATTGTTGGTTCTTTGATTATATTGGACTTAAATACTTAATTGAACTACTCTATCGACAATATGTGAGTACGTACACACCTAGTGGGTCAGTATTCTTATTGATCTTGTTGGGGTCATAGGTCAATTCTGAAGGTCAGATCTCTTATTTGTAGCAACTAGGTGGATGATACCCCAGAGATAATAGAGGAGGTACTAATGTTCTAAGTGGCACAAGATGGTTTAGAATGGGTATTCACGGTGCGTATCATTGAGCTATGCTACTCCCAGATTTAATTTACTACGCATTATCGGGTTTATTATGGTTGGGAGTAAGGGCTGGAGGTGGCAGTGTATTGTGTGTAGCTAGCTATATCTAGAGAGGCTAGCTATATCTAGAGAGGTTAAATGTTGATAAGGGGGATGAAACTGGGATATTAGTCATCATGGGAGTTTCCAGTGAGTCAACCTCACCACATAGTGTGATAAATCATAAATTAGGAATCATATTTCCTATGTGACTAAGAATCGAGGATCGAATCCAAATCTTGAATATATGACACAAATGCCCATAAGGCTCTTTATTATCACTTTTACAACGTTATTTACATTCGCATGATTTTAGTTGTTATAACTCCCCTCCCCCCCTTTGGTTACAAACACACACACACACACACGCTTGGTGATGCTTGTGTGTGCAACTACGTAAAGCTATCCTTTAAACCCCTTTGTCTTAGAGAACGACACCCTACTAACCACTAGCTACTTATTATAGTAGTTAGGAGTATTTAGGGAGCAACATACAAGTATTATCTTTAAGCGAAGAGCTCAATTTTTCAACAATGCTCGGGTGCACGTAAAATTTTGGTGTCGTTGCCAAAGACTTAGGGTGTGTTTATTTGATAGCTAGCATAGTTAGTTTGTAGAGAAGTTTTTGTTTGAGGCTTTGCTAATTTTAGTTTGTTTGAGTTATTTGTTGGTTGGTTGTGTTATTTTCTATCACATGCCTTGTGTTGGTTGCTTGTTGATGGTTGAGTATTGTTTTATTTCTTGTGTATGATATGTACCCATGCCAATAATTTAGAACCATTACACTACACACCCAATCTCACAGTTATTCGTAAGAGACCTAGAAAGAGACGTAAGAAAAACGCAGAAGTTCCACAACCACCACCTGTAGTTGAGAAGGATATAATGGCCGAAGCCACACATACTTTGAGATAGTTGATGGCTCCAAACTTGGTGAATGAACCACTTTATATCATCTTTCTGCAGCTGCCCGCGAACACAATTTGTCAAGTTATGTCAGGAATGATCCACTATCTTCTTACGATCCTTGGCTTGAACAATGATGACAAACATACATTTGTTCGAATTCCATTAGGTGTGCACCAATATGAAGCCACACGGAGTATCAGAAGAAAAGTACAAATTGTGAGCCTTCTCGTACTCGTTTAAGAACGCTACTAAAGATTATCTTTATTATCTTCCGTAGGGGCTACAAGAAAACACGCCTAGTACTTCGGGCATTAGGTAAAAAGTTCTTTTATCTTGATTATTTTTTAAATTGAAGTAAAAAGTTTTTTTTACCTCAATTATAAATTAACCTAGGTAAATAGTATGCGTTTACCTCGGTTCTATGACAAAGGTAAAAATGTTTCCAAATCTAAGTAAAACATTTGGCTGACAAGTGTGCGACTTTGGCCATGTAAGCATAAACCTGCATTATGAAGCAACGAGGATGTAGCTGACGTCGCACGTGTTGTTAGTTAGATTGAGGGAAACTTTCAACGGTGACCAACATCGGATATATAGGGATATATTTCTTAAGTTTGGGACCTCTAACCACATTTTTCTTAACAACAAAAATTTGCCCCCAATTTCATTTGGGTCACAAATAGGGATGGTAGTGGAGCGGGTTTTGGTGGAAGTCTACCTCACATCTACCCCAATGGGCGGATATTGATGTAGTTTTGGTGGAAGTGGGGTGGTTATGGGTATGAAAATAATACCCACCATAGGTAGTGGATCGGGAGTTGATATTAGTTCACATCTGCCTTATCCCCGCCCCTCCCGGCTAGACCCGTCATATACATACTAATTTTATAAATAATAAACTATTATTTATCCATGATTCATATATCTTACCTATAATATTTTCATGTAAATAATTATTAGAATTTTAATATTAAAATTCTAATTTTAAAGTAAATTTTAGGTATTTTTGAAGGTATAAGTGGGGTGAGTTCAATGTGTTTGAAGTTGGTAGAGAGACTCAAATGGGTGATGGGGAAGGTATGGATTTTATATAATGTCCTATGGGTGGGAGTGGATTTTAATGTTGTACTTACCATGGGTGATGGAACGGGTATGAATATGAAAATTTTAGATGGTCATAGGTATGGAAGGACCATAATCTGCACCCGCCTCGTCCCATTGTTATTTCTAGTCACACATCATGTCATTCTACATTATTGAAGGTGGTAATTATCATTGTGGATTATACTAATTCGCTATTTAATTAGCTAGTAAGTTTTTAATTGCCTCTTGTTCAACCATTTCTTTAATTTAGTGTTGTAGAGCTAGATTGAATTCATTTGAACATGTGTTGTACTATGGGTTCACTGAAGGTGGGAGCTATCGATGTGGATTGTGCTAACTTGCTATTCAATTATCTAGTAAGTCTTCCATTACCTCTGTTCAAACATTTCTTTAACTTAGGGTTGTAGCGATAGATTGAATTCATATGAACATATGTTGTACTATGGGCTCATTTAATTTAGGCATTTCATGTATACGTTATTGTTCAATGTGAGACATTCTATTATTAGGCATCGTTTGTCTGATATATCTAACTATGTAATACATGCACTGAAAATGAGTTTATGTTTGAATTGATTGCTAAATTAAGAACCTAAAAAATGTCTAATAATTGTTGTATCGTAGGATTTTCCATGGATATGCATCAATGTTTTGATGAAGATTGAACTAGTGAGGGGTATTAATCATTCATAGCTAACCTCATCGAATATGCATTTGCAAATGGCGCAAAAGATAATTTCTCGTATGTAAATTGTCATATCTCCCAACCTTCGGATACCTTCTGGCATTCATTCAATATCCTTTCGGGTACCACTCGGTCTCCTATCGGCATACTCAAAACCACGAAGTCGGCTTCTACTGGCACAATCCTAGGTTGCATTTTGTTATATGAAAATAACTTTCAGATGTTAAGTACCTGTCAGCATATACCGACACTTAGTTTATCTTTTACCAATTTTGGTTACTGATGACCAGGAAGAAAATTGTCCACCCTTCTTTGCCCACTGACAAGTATTTGAAAAGCATCTAACATCAGTTGTTCACATCAATTGGTTCGGGTATGTTAAGATTGTCTTTGGGCCAGTTCATCCCTACTCTTGGGCAATGTAGGTGATGTCTCGGTCAACAGGCATGAACAAGCGGGAAAATACCTTTTATTGCCCCAAACGGATTTTTAAAGGGGCAAAGCATTTCAAAGGGGCATTTATTTCCAAAATTGGCGTCATCCACCATAAACAAACCCCTCCATCTCAATTTCTACACACAATACCATCTTCATCTCTTGCAAAACCAAAACCACATTTAATTCCTCATTTCCCCCAAGTCAAGCTCAATATTTAATTACTCCGGGCAACATATTAAAGGTAAATATCCATTTGAGTATGGCATGTGTGTTCTTGGATTATTCCTACGCGGTTGTATATTATTTGGGGTGTTTTACTTAGTAATCTATCGTGAATGGGATGTAAGTCTTTGCATGTTTAGTGGATGTTTGAGGTTATGAAGTTTTCTAAAGATTGAATCATACTTTGATGAGGATTAAAATCAATGGAATTATCTTGCTTGGAAAGCTTATATTATGTGATTAAGACCTAATATCGTTGTTATTATTTTCTTAGAATTTGATCTCATCGTGTCTCATTTGTTCATTCAAGAATGATTTAGTGTACTTTATGTTTTATAGGTGCGTAGAATAACAAATCATTAGTGGTGTAAGGAGGAGTTTCAGTGGCCTTGATAAGGGAACTAAGAGGGTGAAAAAGAAGAAAAACATTTGTCGAGGAAGAATTATTTTCAAACAAGGTCAAAATGGTGGAATGGCGTTTGATTCCGTAGGCAATTCAGTCAATGAGCAATCGCAATAGTGGAGTAGGTATGTAGGGGTGTTGGGGTGTTGGGTAGCACGAAATTGGATATTTTCTTGTATTATAAATGGGAAAATGTGGATAAGGCATTTAAGACTAAACTATGGAAGGCGGTCGAGGTTGCTTTTGAAATTGAGTTCCACAACATGGAAATATTGAAGAAAAAAATAATAGGAAGAAATATGGAGGGATTTCAATACCAAAGTAGCAAGAGATTAAGTTTTTGGTAAATACAAGAATTGTGATCCTGGAATTAAACACCCCTTCATTAGTGAAGCAAGTTGATTGCTTTGAAACTAACGTATAACTCATCGGTAAATCCTAAATACTTATTTGAGATTTTGTTACATAGAAATTGTAATATTTTAATCGCTAACTCTTTGGTTCTTTGATGTGTAATGTAGGGATTACGGGGGGAAAAGAGTTCTATAACTAGTACTAATAAGATGTGTCACACAATGCCTAGAGGGGGGATATGCACTTGTAACTCAACAAATCATGAAAGAGATATACTAATGTAGAGTATGGGAGGTGGTTGAAAATGGGAAGGAGAAAGAAGAAGCAAAAATGATGAAGGAATATTCGAGACCTAAGAAATCTCTCGATTTGAAAAGTGGCTTAGAGGACATACATAAAAGTGGGGAGGCAATTTTCACACCAAAGAAGCGAATGAGGTGACAAATGATATAGTAAGTCACAATCCAATCATCTAAATGGCAATCAAGAATTTATGCTAATGAATCCATCACTTGTAGAGGAATTTATAAAGAAAGCAAGAATGAGGAGAGTTTAAGGGTGTCAGCAAAGAGGATATCTTAGGTGTTGCATATGGAAAGAAATAGCACCCTGGTCATGAAATAGGGAAAGGGCTTGCAACTCACCGATGTGTGTTTTAACAACCGTAAGATCCCGAAGGCCACTCCTTCAACCTATCGTTTTGGAGATGGATAGTTTGAATCAAAAGTTGACAAAACTTCTCGATTATCTTGCTAAACAAAACGACAATGCAATACCGCCCGAACTTGCCGAGATCTTTGGGAGTTCTACTACTGCCACTTCTAGAAAATCCTCTGAAGCCCAAACGAAAGTCTTGGTGGTGGAGAAACCGACCCCCGATGTTGTCTCAAAGATGTCAAAATATGAGGCAATAGTGTGTATCATTTATTCAATAAATAATTTGCTCCAAAGATATGACTATATTTATCGTAAATAGAGGTCTTAGTATAAGCTCATTCATAATGTCCAACGTTACTTGTAAGTATTGAAAATGTGCAAACTTCTGGTCGAACAAGGTCCTAGAGGGCCACATGTCGTGGCGGAAGGTAAAATGCACACCTCCTTACAATTAAATCATCACAAAGCGGTGCACAACGAAAATGTGGTTGTCTTCATTGAAAAAAGTTTGGATGATGAGGCAATTACTTCAATTCCGTAATCGGAGGCAATGACGGTAGGTGAGGGGCACTGAATGTTTCTAGAATGGCTAATTTGTTTGACTCAAACGTATTGTGACAAACAATGTGCCAAGGTAATTTGTTGTACGATGTTAAAAAATATATTTTCCATATCATGGTTTTATTTTAATTTAAATTTAAATTTAATTGGTATATAGCACATGGTGGGCCCCAAGAACCATGGTAATACAAGTGTTCCAATCAAAGTTCCGAAACCAAGCAAAGGTGCAGCTAGGCCCAAAGAGAGAATTCTTGAGAATGATGGATCCATTCAGAATATTCATACAATTTTAATGTTTCACCATCCATCTTCCACCTACGAAATTTCGGTTCAAGATGGACAACATTTTGGTTACAAATTTGATATGCAAATCGGGAGGGAGGTGTTCAATGAATTTTGGGAAAAAGTGTCATCAAAACCGACCATGTAACTCCATCTCATGCAAGTATTTACACACCTTTATTTTTGTCCTATATAATTAAAAAATTTACAATCACGTCCTAAATGTCTTTCTAAACTAGGTACTTGCACATGCTATCCATGTCAAGAGGTAAACATTCGTTAGGTTTTCTTTGCCCTCTTAGAAACAATACTCTAAAAGGCTCACATGAAGAACACTTGGCTTACATTAGTGGTCAATTGATGAATAACCTGAAGGAGATATACGTCTCCCCAATCTATGAAAAGTGAGTACAAATTCAATCAATCTGTGTTATTTTTCAAAAAAAATGCTAACTTTATGAATCTTAATCATGCACTATTCGTAGCAACCATTGGATGGTGGTTGTGCTTGTTCTCCCATCGAACATGGTCTATTGGTTCTTCCACTACATAAAGAACCCGAAGAATCAATAGCTCATGACATGGAGAAGGTGTTGACCGACCCACACATCACAAAGCACAAAGAAGTGCATTGGAAATATTTGAAGGTACATAATTCCTTCACATTGATATATGTTCATATTCAATATGGGTATTATAAGGGTTTAACTATGATTTTCTACCAACCACATACATCATAAAAACAAAGGAGCGATTGGGAGAGCATAAATTATTGCATACACTTCATTAAAGATTGTGTGCAGAATGTTGTTGAGAACAATTTCCAACCTAAAAAGGTTTGTACATTTTACAACTTGTAATGGACCAGAGTTTGACTTCGCACAACAAAAATTATTCATGTCCCTTTTTATTAAATTTCAATATTCCAGGGAAGACAATTCTCAATACATTGTCAAACTTTTGGACGATGTTCGTGAGCATTTGGCGTTTTATATGATGGCAAAGCACTTGATAACTTTCATTAATCCATCTGCAAGATGATGCTTGGAAATGTGAATACTTGGTTTTTACGTACATTATTTTTTTAAATGACGTTTTGATAATTCTCAAGGTATATTATTTTTTGAAGTCTTGATCTAGATAGTTGCAGAGGGTATCAATGCTATAGTTAATTTTGAGAGAATAATTAAAGTGTTGTTAGCACAGTTGTACTTTTACTGGAACACATATTTGATAATGGAGAGCATTATTTTGTATGTGTTGTATATGAAGAGGCACATCGCATCGGGCAACAATCAGTAAGATCAGTTTTAGTTTCTCAATATTTTATAACTGATATCGTTACGCCCTCGCCAAGCATTCGATTATAGTGAATAGCTGGTTATCGACGTGGATTCCCGTCCCTCCTCGAGCACAATAACCAACTCAGTTGTACGAATGATGGTCTCAAATATAGCCGACATAGACCTAATAGACAACCGACATCGTTTACTATAGTACATGTCCCTTTCCAAGCAGCTGATATCAGGTACCTTTCTTATATGTGTCGTTATTAATCGATATTGGCATAATAAAAACACCTTTCATTACACCGACTTCAACTTCATGTTGGGAAATCTTACGGATCATTGATGTCACCTTTATGGTGAGAAGTCTATGGCACAGCCTGACATCGAGCACATTTCGGGATTAAATTACACAGCCGGCGTTGCTAATAAACATCTTGACGCCGCCCATAATCCAAACACCGTCGACAACACATATGTGAACCTATCGGTTAAACCGATGTCGGCTATTCATTGTTGACGATGCTAACCCCCATTGATTACCATTTGGAGCCGAAGTCGGTTGCTCTTTTACCTCGATTAGAAAAATCAAGGTATTTGCTATCTAACCGAGGTAAAAAAAACATACTTTTTAATGCTGTTCTTTTTATTTCACGGTCAAAAATCGAGATAAATAGCCCTGAATAACCAAGGTAAAAAGTGGTGTTCCTTGTAATGAGAGTTTGGGCAAAAGTAAGATTGGCTAATTTCCAAGACACCTCTGTCATGGATGGTGGTTGGTGATAGGGTTCCGTTAAACAGTAAAAACTTTGATAATCGTAGAGCGAGTGCAAAAAGGTTGAGTAAATTGTAAAGAGTCGTTTGCTTTCTTATAATGCGAAAACAGATATCTATTTTAGTTGAATTGCTAATTGCAGTTGGAGTGAGCATGCAAAACTTCAGAATCTGCAGATAAGCGAGTTGAATCGACAGGAGTTTCTGCATCATTTCGTTTACTATTTAAGTGAGTTGAGGTTTTGATGATCCTGATAATGCTTAAATGAAATTGAGAAGGATGCTGCAATTACCTATTATTGAAGCGTGTGTGCGTTTTGAAATCTACAGTGCTTTTCTAGTTTATTCAAGTCTGCTAAACGTGGTTACTGTGAGTAAAATAGTGACCACAGATATCATAAGTTTCATCGCAATACACGTCCAAGTTTCAGAAACCTATAAATTAAACAAGTTTCACTAAGCACAGAACATGTCAGAAACTACAAAATACAAACTTACTAGGAAAAATTGCCCCAGGGAGGCTATCACACAAAACACCAAAGCCAATATCTAGTAAACAGAAATAAACTCACGAGGCCGTTTTGCATGGCTGAACAATTGATAAGTTAAATGAACTTCATACCCTCGAAAAAAACTGGATTTCTCCTCATCCCACTTGAAGAAGGTCGATGAAAGTATAAATTTTGAAGAAGAGGTGCGAGTTTAGCATGACAAGCTCGAGACATTGTAGTGACAGCTTCAGTATGCCAAATGCATTTCATATCAGGTACTATCAATTATGGTTTGTATCAAGCAGGCATATGAAAGTGAAACTGAAATTGTTAAACTATGTACCTTATGACCATTTATAGCAGAAACTTTATCCCGTGAATATAAGTTTTGACGCTTACTTTTCCACTCCAGGAGAAAAAGAAAATCACCTGACATCAACAAAAACTAAAAATGCAATACTTTCCATAGTGTATGGGTAAAGATTTTTTATTTCGGGATCAGTCTTTAGATCGATGGTACATAGTTATTTGCCACAATAAGAACTGGGAAAACCAAACAGAAACAGAAGTACCTTTGTGCTTCAATGGCACAGGCCCAACTACAGTCAGATGCTGCAACCTAAGAAAATCGAAGTTGAAACTCACTTATTCTGGGTCTATTATCACCATCAAAAGAGACAATCATCATCGAGGAGTGCTGTGAACAAGCCTAGCACCTACTCGGTCAAGACTTCGTACTAAGGCCAATGCCTTCAAA
>JAULKM010042090.1:0-13117 GCA_032355605.1 Rubia tinctorum
CTAATATATGGTTCTAATAAAATTGTTGTATAAATGAAATGGACACGAAATATGCACAAGTTCCGTTCAAAATAAATCTCAGGATTTTAGATTTAGAAACGAATCATCGATATATTTGTTGGTTGGTTTATTTGGGCTGAAAAATCCAGCAAACATATGTACGAGTCATTTTACATATACGCACACATGCACAATTTTGATCACCGCACGAATACGCACGAATACGCACATGAATGTAGTGTAAATGTGAAGAATTCATGGTTTTCACCCAATTGTTCATGAACATTCACTTGTTTGGAGGATAGTAAAGACAAGCATGCAAAACATTAAATTGCAACGCTATTCTCTTCTCATGCTTAGCAAGTTGAAACATTATTTCTTTGACTATTGAGGTTCAACCACCATGGTCTTTTGACAAGAAATATATGGATTCAATGTTCACAATCCATACTTGAAGCAAGGAGGAAGATTTCTTGGGATTTTAGGATAAGTTTTGTTTGGGAGCTCTTGGTCATTGGTGAACTTGGAGTAGTATAAATAGGGGATGAATTTAGTAGTTTCAAACACACCTCAATCATAGCATTCCTTTGCTACTTGTTTTCTTTTCCCCTTAGCTCTCCTTTGTAGTTGTAGAAGCCAAAACCCTCTTCTTTATATTTTGCCACATAATTCCTTCATAGGTGGTAGGCAAAACCTTGTAATGCTTTCTCCACATATAGTGAAGCTTCCGGTCTTCTTCGGCCGTGGATGTGGGTCAATTTGACCGAACCACGTAAATTCTTGTGTTCATTATTTCCTTTATTTTCTTGACGTTGTCTTTGTTATCCATCTTTTCGGGCTAATAGATACCTCATGGGATTCATATTCTTAACAAATAGGTATCAGAGCCATATCTCATTTTTTGATCTATTAGGCACCATGACGGTAGCAAGGACTTCTAGTGAAAAGATCGACCAGAGTGTAAACTTAGGTATGTGACAACTCAAGATGGAAGCCATCCTAATCCAGGATGGATGCGAGCTAGCCCTTGAAGGGTAGATCGACCATTATTTTAAATCTCTCTAACGAGGTTTTGCAGGAAGTTACTAGTGAGAGAACCTCCAAAGGTATGTGGGATCAGTTGAAATCTACATAAATGAATATGACAATGAAGAATCTGCTCTATTTGAAACGAAAGTTGTACATGTTGAAAATGGCGGAAGGTACATCTATACTCTCACATCTTGATAAATATGATTCTATCATTTTGGATTTGGAGAATGTGGATGCTAAAGTTGATGAAGAAGATCACGCCATTTTATTGTTATGTTCCCTTCCCCAGTCCTTTAAGTATTTTTGAGATACTATGATTTATGGGAAAGAGTTAGTCTCATACAATACAATAAAATTTGCATTACAATCTAAAGAGCAGATTGATAGGGACATTACGGGGGAATCGAGTGTAACTCATGTTGAGGGTTTGTTTGTTAGGGGTAGAGGTGAAAATATAGATTCTGAAGGTGGTAGATCCAAAGGGAGGTCGAAGTCTAAATACAGAAATAAAATTTGCAACTATTTCAAGAAAAAAGGCACATTAAGGCTGATTGTTTTAAATTGAAAAATATAAAAATGAGCAGAATAGCAACAATGCTGCTGAAGCTAGTGTAGCAGAAGATGAGAGTGATGAAATCATATTTGTGGCCATGGATAATAAATCAAGGTCTTCTAGTGAGTGGCTCTTAGGTTCGGGTTGTTCTTACCACATGAGTTATGTTAGGGGGTGTTTTTCCACTTATGAAGAATGGGATGATGGAATTGTTTCAATGGGTAATAATGCTCCTTGTAAGGTTGTTGGTAGAGGAACAATTCAAATCAAAATGTACGATGGCTTTATTAGGACACTCACTAATGTTAGGTATGCTCCTGACTTAAAGAAAAATTTCCTCTCTCTAGGCACTCTTGATGCTCTCGGGTACAGATATTCAGGTGATGGTGGAATTATGAAAATATGGAAAGGTGCTCTGGTGATAATGAAGGCTTGAAGAGTTGGTACTTTGTATGTTTTCCAGGGATCTACAGTTACTATGGCAGTGGACGTCTCAACTTCCTCAGATGAAGACATCATCAAATTGTGGCATATGCTATTGGGACATATGGGCGAGAAAGGCTTAACAATGTTAAGCAAGAGAGGTCTACTTTGTGGTCAAAATACTGGTAAGTTGGACTTTAGTGAACACTGTATTTTTGGAAAACATAAGAGAGTTAGCTTTCGTTCACATGCAGTTCATAAAACAAAAGGTACTTTGGATTACATTTATTCTGATCTTTGGGGGGCCTCTCGTGTTCCTTCTAAGGATGGTGCAAGATATATGCTTAATTTTATTGATAATTATTCAAGAAAAGTTTGGGTATATTTTTTTGAAGTTTAAGAGTGATGTTTTCTTAACATTTAAACAATGGAAGACCTTGATTGAAAAACAAACAGGAAAATAAATTAAGCGTCTGAGGACAGATAATGGGTTTGAATTTTGTGGAAATTAATTCAATGAGTTCTGCAAGAATGAATGAATAGCTTGACATCGTACTGTTAGAATGATGCCTCAACAGAATAGCGTGACAGAGTGGATGAATTGTACTCTTTTGGGAAGAGTTTGGTGCATGATCTCAAATGCCAAGTTGACATTCGACTTTTGGACAGAAGCCATCTCTACGGCTTGTCACATCGTCTACCACTCTCCATGTGCACCTCTTGATTTCAAGACTCTAGAGGAAGTTTGGTTAGGTAATCCTGCTAATTAATCTAATTTAAGAATAATTGGGTGTCCCGCGTATATGCTTGTTAGTGAGGGAAAGCTGGAGCCTAGGGCTAAGATATGTGTTTTCCTCGGTATGCTTCAGGGGTGAAAGGATATAAATTTTGGTATCCTGATCCCAAGTCACCCAAATTAGTAATTAGTAGAGATGTTACATTTGATGAATCTTATATGTTACATCCTAGAAAATAGTCTTGTAATCCTTGTGATTTCAAAAAAGAGAGGATAGTGCACAAAAGCAGGTGGTGTTAGAGATCGGTGATTCTTTCGGGAGAAACCCAACCTAATATGAGGTTGAAGAACCTGATCATGAATTTGTTGAAGATCAACCAGGAGATGAGGATTATTTCATTACCAGAGATAGACCGAGAAAATACATTCGACCACCTATAAGGTATGCAAATTTGGTTGCATATGCTTTATCAGTGGCACAAAGAACAGGTGGAGATGAGGAACCTTCCACATATTCAGAGGTAGTTTCAGGTGCTAATTCAGAAAAATTATTGGTGGCTATGAATGAAGAGATTGAATCTCTACACAAGTATGGAACATGGGATCTTGTGATGCCACTGAAAGGAAATAAAATCATTGGTTGCAAATGGGTTTTCAAAAGAAAGG
Source organism: Rubia tinctorum (assembly GCA_032355605.1). NCBI lineage: Eukaryota > Viridiplantae > Streptophyta > Magnoliopsida > Gentianales > Rubiaceae > Rubia > Rubia tinctorum. The sequence goes on from JAULKM010042090.1 coordinate 3,411, forward strand.
AAGATACTTCATGTGTTAATGTAAGGTACAAAGCATGACTGGTTGCATAGGGCTACAGTCAGGTGCAAGTTGTTGATTTCAATGATGTTTTCTCACCTGTTGTGAAACATAAATCTATTCGTATATTGCTTGCTTTGGTTGCCATGTTTAATGTGGAGTTAGAAAATATGGATGTCAAGACAGCTTTCTTGCATGGCAAATTAGATAACCATATCTATATGAGTCAACCTAAAGGTTTTGGTGTTCAAGGTAAGGAAGACCGAGTTTGTTTGTTGAAAAAATCCTTGTATGGATTAAAGCAGTCTCCAAGACAATGGTATAGGAGGTTTGATTCATCTATGCTGGGTCATGGTTTCTCCAGGAGCATGTATGACAGCCGTGTTTACTTCCGGAAGTTACAAGATAACTCATTAATTTATTTTCTATTTTTATGTTAATGACATGCTCATTGAGGCTAAGAATCTTGCAGGAATTAATAAGTTGAAGGCTTTGTTGAATAGTGAATTTGAGATGAAAGATTTGAGTTCAGTTAAGAAGATTCTTGGTATGAAGATAAGAAGAGATCGAGGAGTTGGAAAGTTTTACCTGACCCAGAAGAGTTACCTTAAGAAAGTTTTGGAGCGATTTGGCATGTTAGATGCCAAACCAGTAAGCACTCCTCTTAGACCCAATCACCAAAATAAGAGGACGAAGAAGATTAAATGGCTAGAGTTCCTTATTCAAATGCAATTGGGAGTATTATCTATGCAATGGTTTGTACTCGTCCTGATATCTCACAAACTGTTAGTGTTGTTAGCAGGTATATGACCAATCCGGGCAAAGCACATTGGCAGGAAGTGAAGTGGATTCTCAGATATTTAAAGGGTACTTCAAACATGTGTTTGGAGTTTGGTAGAACCAAAAATACTCTGGTTGGTTTTGTAGATTCAGACTTTGCCGGTGATCTTGATAAGCACAGATCTCTTACAGATTATGTATTTTGCATTGGAGGTTGTGAAATTAACTGGAAAGCTACTCTACAACATGTAGTTGATTTATCTACTACTGAGGTAGAATATATGGCAGTCACAGAGGTTATCAAAGAAGATATATGGTTGAGAGGTCTCTTCGGAAAATTAAATCTACAACAAAGGGTTACTACCGTTCACTGTGATAGTCAAAGTGCAATTTACTTGACTAAAGATTAGATGTATCATGAGAGGACAAATCATATTGGTATTAAGTATCACTTCATTCGTGATACCATTGCACAGAAGAAGGTCCTTGCTCAGAAAATTAGCACAAAGGATAATCCCGCTGATATGTTCACGAAGGTTCTTTCCTATTTTAAGTTCAAGCAATGCTTGGACTTGATTGATGTTCATTTTTGGTGATTTGGCCAATTAGGGCCATGTTGGAGTAGGTTAAGTAAGCTATTACTTTTGGGGTTCAGACCAAGGTTGAGATTTGTGAAGCATTATTGGTTTTCACCCAATTGTCCATGGGCATTCATTTCTTTAGAGAATAGCAAAGACAAACATGCAAAGCATTAAAGTTCAACACTATTCTCATACCATGGTCTATTGGCAAGAAATATTTGGATTCAATGTTCACAATCCATGCTTGAAGCAAGAAGGAGGATTTATTGGGATTTTGGGATAAGTTTTGTTTGAGAGCTCTTGGCCATTGGTGAACTTGGAGTAGTATAAATATGGGATGAATTTAGTAGTTTCAAACACACCTCACGCATAACATTCCTTTGCTACTTGCTTTCTTCTCCCCTTAGCTATCCTTTGTAGTTGTAGAAGCCAAAACCCTCTTCTTTTTATATTTTGCCACATAATTCCTTCATAGGTGGTAGGAAAAACCTTGTAATACTTTCTCCACATATAGTGAAGCTTCTGGTCTCCTCCTGCCGTGGATGTAGGTCAATTTGACTGAACCACGTAAATTCTTGTGTTCATTATTTCCTTTATTTTCTTTACGTTGTCTTTGTTATCCATCTTTTCGAACTAATAGATACCTTGTGGATTCATATTCTTTACATATTGTAATACTCATTATGAATGATGTGTCATTGATGTAATATCAATGCAACATAATAACGTTTTTTAAAAATATTTTTCAACACTCTAGAGGCATTTCCGAGAAAAGCACAAATTTTGAAAGTGCATTGTCAAATGCACTCACTAGTGGAGGATGGCTCATTAAAGACACCACTTAGAAGGCGGTTCCGTCCAATTTATGAAGAACCGTCTTCTAAGAGGACCCGAGAGGAGGTTCCGAGTTCAGAACTCCTTCCCAGGTTATACCGAAAGGTTCAAAGTCACTTTTTAATTGATTAAAGGCAGTTCTTGAAGAACCTCCTCTAATTGACATCAATCAAAGGCGATTCTATTGAAGAGCCATCTTTAATTGAGTGTCTTTGTTGGCCCAATATATAAGATCCCAATTAGGGTTTCTCCCCTTAGTCATTTTTCATATCCAAAACACTCCTCTCCCTTATACTCTCTCTGCCTTAGTCATTTTTTCAAAATCCACCCCTCAACTCCCTCGTCTCCAACAAATTGTCGCCGGACTCCTAACTCTTCCAACACGGTGCCACCTTAAGCCCGACTCCACCACCTTACACCGCCCACCACCGGCATACCCCTGCCTCGACCACCCTCCGCCGCTCAGCCCACCTCGACCCGGAGAGAGTCGTCGGTGATCACCCCTTCGCCACAAATTTCTCTCCCACCGCACGCTGTTAGCTCCTCCACAATCGGCAGCCCACTGAGCACGCTTCCATTCGCTGAGTGCCACTCCTCCGCTCAGTTCAGACTCCCTCGTCAACCGGTTGAGACGCCACTCCTCGGCCTGGTTCAGACGCTGCTATCCGTTCCTACGCCCGATTTGACGCTGCCATTCGCTAGGGTTTCCACTTTCCAGATCTGTATTGTTTCTTTTATTTTTTTCGTTTCTTAATTTGTCATACTTCTTTCGATCAGCCTTTTTTATAGTTGTTGTAAAGATTTGTGTGCATTTTGTCATTTTTGGTCACTGCGTTGCAGATCGTGACTTTGCTTCCCCCGATCTGGGTTTGTTTTGCACTGCCGAAAATTTAAGGTTTTCGGCAGTTTTTTTGGGATATCGGAAACAAGTTCCGAATTAGGAACTATTTTTGACCTCCATAGAAGGCGGTTATTTGGACTGATTTTGATCGAATTCGATCAAAGTCACTACCAAAGAAGGCACCTTCAAAGTGACTTCTAATATCCAATAAAACCGCCTTTAATAGGTCATTCTCCACTAGTGACTTCCTCTTTTTAGAAGCACCATCGAAAGTGACTTAAATGGTATTTCGTCCCAATTCAAATTGCACACTTTCATTTTGGACAATATTTCTCTATCAAGTTTGACCGCATATTTGAATAGATATATAAGTAATAATAATATCGTATGTGATACAGTTAAATTCGTCGTAACAAGTAGTTTATAAATATCAACTTTTTGTTTGCCGTTATTACACGTAGTTAAACTTATTAACAGTCAAACATGTTTCTTTAACATCGTGATAATAATTGTTGTACAATTTAATTTGGGACGGAGAGAGTACTAGCTAGTTTTTTAAAGCCTCGAAATGCGTTGAAATTCTCACACTATATATTTTTAAAAAATTAATAACTGATTTTATCACTTTATTTTGTATCAATTAAATTTTAAAATATAAATTTAATATATCTTGAATTTTAAGAGAATGCATTAATTTGTGAAAGACTAAATAAATAGTACTTAATTCCACAACAATTTTGAATTAAATTATTTAACATCAGTTAGTTTTAGAGAAAATCTCGTGTTAACGGTTAGACCAATTATATATTTTTTAAATTATAAACCACCCGTAGGTGGGGGGAAATTTCATTAAGGCTCCCCTAACCTTTGAAACCCTCAAAATATTACATTCACTGAGCATTAGGTAGGCTCATTAGTGCTTGATATACCAAAATCTAGCCTCATGTCAAAAGAGAAAGAATAAGATTAAGGTGTGTTTTGGTTGGGATGTTTCCACCAGAGATATCTCCACCCTCGTGTTAATATCTCGGTAGCCGGAACCTAACCAATCCAAACCTTATATATCCATTATCTGTTACCCCATCCTTCTTTTCATTCTATAAACTCTGATGCTCGAAAGACCTAAAGAGTCACCCTGTATAGCCTGCTTCGTTGCACCGTTGAGATTACTTTCCGTCATTTGTACCTGATGGCCTATTGATCTCTGTTGTGCCAATACTGCAAGGTGATGTGCCGGTCTGTTTTGCTCCCTATAGCAATGTTGTAGGTTGACTTCCGGTGTTGCAAGCAGTGATTCCAGCTCTAGGAGTAGTGGATGCAATCTCTACTGCCATAGGGTTTGTTTTTTCATCATCTTTACCACCTACAAGCAATCAGTTTCAACTATAAGTGGAGTGAATTTTAGTTCCAAGCATTTCATGATACCCCCCAATATTCCCACAATCTCAGCATGTAAAGAGCTTGTTTGCTGATGTGCCTGGTCAACCACCATGTAACATATTAGGCATTTATAATCTCTAATTATCGTGCCTATTGTAGGAGGGTGACTGTGTGAGTAAGATGCATCTGTGTTAAGTTTGAACCCAATGTCAGGAGGTTCCCATTTATATGCCCTGAATTCTTTCAACCTTGGATGTATAATGACTGGGATTAACCCCTTTTGTATTAGATGTTCACAGTCCTGATATTGTTTCTGGGGGTGCACTGAAAAAATGTCAATGATGAGTCCATTAAGCTGATACTTCAGTGTGTTGCTGTTCTGCCTAATCCCTTCAAATAACAATTTGCATCTAGCTTTCCAGATTAGCCAGCATATTAGGTTAGGCATAATGTTGACCATATTGTTGCTAGTTTTGGATTCATTCCTGTATGACCAGTACCATGAAAGTCTATCAAAAAAATGTCTAAAAGGTGGTTCCCTAATACCTAGCATATCTCTTGCATATATCCAAATTGTGTCTGCTAATTCATAGCCATGAAAAATATGATCTCTAGTTTCCTGATGATGAATACAAAATGTACACCTAGAAACAGTAGATATTCCAAAAGTTCCAATGACATCATCCAATGGCAGAAAATTATTTATCAACTTCCAAATCAATATAAAAAATTTCCTCGAAAGAAGTGGATTCCATACCTTTTTCATAACATTGGAGAAGGTGGCTGGCCTCCTACATAGTTCATATGCAGACTGATTCATGGTACTTAGCTCAAAATAGAAAATTTCCCATTCCCCAATCTATTTCACTTCTACCTCAAAATAGAAAATTTCTTTTAAAAAGGTTCACAACTGATTCATGGTACTTAGCCTTCCTGAATCCGCTTCTACCTCAAATTAGGGGTGAGGCATTCCGATAAATTTTTGTCATGTGATGTATCCGCAACTTTGGAGTATCTATGTATCTCGTCCTCTGAGTTAAGATCGAAATACAGAACTGAGTTAAATGGTTCTCCAGAGAAAGTAAGGAGTAGAGTTCTCCTATCCACACCATTCTTTTCAGCTTCTACCTCGAACAATTGAGATTTTCTATTTATGTTAGACCGAGGTTCAACTCTTGTCCCTTCAAGCGTGGTTGTCTTCAATACTGGGGTCTATGATCCAAGACCGGTGTATTGTCAGCTGATGAGATGGTAATTGCAGGTTTTTCTTTGTACAATTATAGCACCACTTTTTGTATGTTTTTTTTTGTGGTTAATTAGGTTTATGAGTGTTTTGTATGATAGGGAGTTTAAAACACGTAGTTTGATTATTTTTGGTACCTCCAATATTTTGTGAACTATTTGTAACCTAATAGGTTTTTTCACCACGAGTTTGTCTTTTGGTTGGTTTTTGAGCTTAGATGAAGACCATCATCTAAGAAGTCTCACAAGAATGATACTATGTTTGTCCCAACAAAAATGACACATTTTGACTTTTGGAAGTCAAAGTGAGCCAACATTAAGCATTAAATTCTATTATTGTATATGCAATACTATTATAATGTTATATGTTGCTGGATTTATCATAACATATATTTTTAAATTATTATTTTTTAGATTTTTTTATACATAAATAAATGTATTAATTGTTGAAAATTGATTTAGTCAACTTCCAAATGTCAAATTGTGTCATATTTGTTGGGACAAATATAGTAGTGGATATAAGGCCAATCGAATGCTTGGTAGTATATTGAAGGTCGTCAGATTAAAAATGGTAAAATACTGAAGTGTTAGGGGGAAGAAAGAAGAAAAGAAAGGCAAAATTAAAGCAAAGGGCCATAACAGATCATATGGCACAGACTGTGCCACTAAGTTTTCCCGGAAGCACAAGTTCAAGAAATGGACCGTGTAAACTTACACGGTCTGTGTATTCAGTTTTCCCATGAGTACAATTCCAAGAAACGGATTATGTAAAATTACACGATCTGTGTACTCAGAACCCTTAGGAACAAGTCCTGGAAAACGAGCTGTGTAGTTTTACACGGTCTGTGTAAAACCCCTTGGCACACTGTGTGCCAACATGTCAACTAGTGTTTGGACCAGTGAGTAGAGAAACCTTATCTATTTGGCAAGAAAGAGAAAGCGTATGTGAAACTCTCTCTACATATTTTTCTCTCTTCCTTCATTCATTCATTACACAACATTTATGTTTCTAAAATCAAAATTTTTTGTTCTTTTAAATATGGTAGCTTAGATTTAGTATCTTGGGAGAATTTGTAAAAGTATTTGACTATAGACTTGGGAGATTTCTAGATTCATTTATTGTATACTCTTGTTATTATTGTTGTTTGATTGTAATGACCATGATTACGTATGATTGTTGTTAGTATATACAACTAAATGATTTCATTGAATGATTTAGCACTTGGTTTAGGAATGAAGCGGGGAGGATTTTGTCTTTTTGGGTTTGGTTAAAGGTTAATGAGAATGTCGTGTTTAGGAGTGAAAACTCTGCATGATTTTTAATTCTTTGCTTGAATTAGGCTAGAGGAATTAATTGAATTAGTCTATGAATGATATAAGATTGACCCAACCACATACTATTTTGCTTCTTATTATTCTTGTTGGGGGCGTAGTCTAATTTTGAAAGTAATATCTCGTGTTTATGGTAAACTAAACCGGATAAAATTTTAGGGGACAATCAATAAGATATTAATGCTCAAGCGACATTAGATGGGCTTAGAGTAGGTGATCACGGTGGACATCTCAGTAAGTCATGCTACACCCGTGTTTAATTTACTTTGCATTGGGTATGGGTTTATTAACCATGGTAGTGAGGGCTAGATGGGGTCAGTGGTAGCGCTCCTCTATATATAACGAGCGGAGATAATATATTGGCGAGGGGGCGAATTGGGAGTTATCATTGGAGTTATCGGTTACATTGTTATCTAACCTACATTCTTTTAGCTAGCAGTTTGATTTTTCAAATAAAAATCCCCTGTTTTCTCTATTTTCAACACACGCATTTGCTGATGTTTATGTGTGAACTGTGTGAATCTATCTTTCAAACACCCTGGTCTCTGCAGACTACACCCAATCTTCACATAGTGTGAATGACCTTGATGGTAGTCCAAGGACTTTAGTTGGAGGTTCTACCTTGATAGTGTAATCAAGGCCTTTGAGAATTATTTTCATGTATTTTCCTGGTTATACCTTGGAAGTTCACACCTAGGCTTTCTAAAATAAGGGTGGTCATCTTTGATAGGTATCACATGGCGCTAATTTTGTTTGCAACAAGAGAGTGTAGTATATCTCGGATGAGGAACATTTTCTACCATGTGTACATTTAAAGTGGTGAAATATATTTGCTATTGGATTTCAATGTCGATATCGTGTGGTGTGTCAAGGTTATTTTCTACAGGTCGGGAGCAGTTGCACCTGTGTCTGAGTCCCAACGCTTCCTCCTAAAAATGACGACTTGCATGTTGATAATGAGACCGTATGTAACTTTTATTTGTCATCTTTACATGGAAAATTCATGCTATTGTTAAAAATAGTGGACATTGTTGTGTCATAAATGAAAGGATGCAATGTAATTGAGTTTGCTAAACTACGACATCTGAAAAGAAGGATATATATGGAAACTTTTACTTTCACTAAGTATTAGTCTTGTCTTAGTATGATTGTTGTATATTTCATTTGTGCACTGCCTATTTCTAACGAAAACTATAGTATGTGTGAAAATTTAGTAAAAGGATAGAAAAACTATCAATGTACTTTCAACGTATAGAAAAATTGAAGTTGATCATCATTCGACTATTAATAGACTTGCAATGCATTTAAGGAGACTGGCTTTAAATAACATAATGTATTAACCTCTTCTAAGGATAACAACAAACCAAAGGGATCCCCCAAAAGCCACAAGAATGGGAATAAGAAATCAATAGAAGTGTGTAAGAAAAAAGAATCCTTGAGTGTTGCAAGTCCCTCAGGACTTACACCTCTGTAAAAGGAAAATGATTGGAGGAGTCAATCCTTAGACCAATTCCAAGATGCTGTTTTGGATGATTTTCAGATTCAAAATCTAGATGAACAAGATTATGCTCTAATATCACATGATAAAGCTAACCTCATAGAAAACACCAAGGAGCATTCCCTCAGCTATCATTACAAGGATGATCTCTCACCCCTCTTTACTCCTAAATCTAAATCCATTAGCTATACTATATTAGCTATTATACCTTATGAAGAACCAATTTCAATTGATGACAGTTTTGCACTTTTGCAGGATTTAATTGTTGAGGAAAATTTCGAACAAAGTAAGGTAAATGAAGGAAATGATACCTTGGAGGATACTCTATCAGATTGCTTCACCTAAAATTCTGATGAGAGCTTGGATCTGGAAGATGCAGTAATCCTACAATCTGTCATAGACTCAAATAATTCACAATAGGTAACATCAGGTCAGATAATATCTACCCCTCATAGGAATGTTACATCTGTAAAGCCTAAAAATAAACAGGGATCTGGCTCTAAAATGAAAAAATATTTTACTAGTCTAAACATGATCCTAAGATCATCAAACAGAAACAAACACAATTAGTTTTAAAGATTAAACACACCATAATTGCTAAATTTTTAATTTGGAATAGTAAAGGATATAATAAATCTATCCCTAGGATAAAGTCTCTTATAATTAGACATAATATATCTCTGTTATGCCTAATTGAACCAATGCATGAAAATAAGGAAATTATTAAGCTTAAAATGAAATTAGGATTCCAGAACCATATATGTGCTGATAATCAAAAAATCTAGTTAATGTGGGATGATAATTTCACTTGTATCTTTCACTCTAAGCATTCTCAATGCTTAGTTATGCAGATTTTGGATAAGTGGAATAACATTCTCTGGCTTGCTGTATTTGTGTATGTCAAAACTATAAGATCCCTAAGAAGACAATTATGGTTAGATTTACTAGATTTTCCTCAATCCTCTAAACTCCTAATAAGTGACTTTAATGTTATAACATCACAGTCTGAATATAAAGAAAGTAGTTTCCCTAATCTGGATAGTATACACGACTTTAATGTGGTAATTCAAATTCTTAATCTAACACATGTTAAAACTATTGGACCCCAGTATACATGGTCAAATAATAGGTTGCATGGTAGAGTATTGATGAGACGTCAAATGCATGTGTTTTCCGAAGCATTTTATATCTCTTTTGTTATAATTTTGGTGTAAGATTGCTA
>JAULKM010042110.1:0-13116 GCA_032355605.1 Rubia tinctorum
CTTGGTAACACTTTTAAACACTACACCGTGTCTAAGCATTGAACCAATTTATACATTTACACAAGATTAGTCAAGTTCATAAACTTCTCCTATTTGCAAACCAAAACAAACACGACAACAAATTCATCTAGCATTTATCAAATCATTAATGATATTAGAAGCTCTAATTCATGCTCTTGAATTCCATATCAAAAGAGAGGAAATTAAGCAATCATACAAGCATTTCATATACTCAAACTTCCAACACCATTAATGTATTCAACAACCAAATTCAAAGCAAAATAATTTCATTTTGCCTCAAAGAATTAAATATCTTACATAGAGGTCTCAAGACATGGGCTTGAAAGCCTTAATCAATTGTTCCCAAGGCTAAGTGTAGCTACTAGAGTTCATACTAAACAACAATAGCAATTCAAACATAAATTCTAGATGAAACAATGATGGAAAGGGTGAAAACCTAGGGTTTTATGGCTGAGGAGTGGGGGAGAAGAAGATGCTGGAAAGGAAGAAAAATAAGAGAGTATTTATAGTATCAAAAGGTCAAAAAGTAGATATGGACAACAATCGGTCGCGGGTCGCGAGTCGCGACACATGCATCGCGAGTCACGACAGGAAGAGTAAGCTACCCTCACATAATGTCTTCTTCTTGTGTAAGTGTAGTAATCTTCTCTTCCCATCTTTCGGTCCTCATGGTCTTCATTGTCTTCAAAAATTATTCATCATGGTCTTCAAACTTCCCGATCATTACCTTGTCTCACAAAGTTTGAATTAAAAGTTATAAGAGCACTAGAGTCGCTCTTTACTCTCGTAATAGAACTTTAAGGTAAAATGGAGCATCAAAAGTACAAAATCATACCAAAATGAGCACAAAAGATCTCAAAATCATAGTATAATATAGACACATCAAACCTCTCCACACTTGAACCTTTTTCGTCCTCGAGTAAGAAAAGATTCAAGAATACAAAGAAGCCCAATTTTCATATCCTAATTCTAATAATCCCCCCAATCAAAACCTCACAAAACTCTCAATATCATGATTCCCCAACATTTTCTATCACTCACAACTCTTATTCTTAAATTTATCCAAATATACTACCTATCAATTCCCCAACTCCCATATAAACATTTCCTAATCCTGAATCGATATTCCCAAAATCCAATGGTATCAAGTGAAATAAAAATCATATCAAATGTTCAAATACAAGCTTCACTTAATACCAATATATGCACTCAAAAACGAAGTGTACCAAGAATTAAGAATTTCCTACCTTAACTTCGTCTTCCTCCGCTAAATTAACCAATCCCAAGAAGTACCATGATGTTAGGCTACCTGATTATCCAAATGTCGACCGCAACCTTATGAATCCAACTCCGGTGAATAAGTAGATTTTAAATCAAAATTTCTCTCTCTCTCTTTCTCTCTCTCTCTCTCATTTTGCCTAGAAGCCCTTCGAGCTTTCATCCTAGCCACACATCATGTTTCTTTGGCTCACATTTCTCCCTCACATTTAGCTTCTCATTTTTTCCTAGACCGCCTTTTCGGGGTTTTGGTCTACCGGTCCCCCAATGTTGCCTAAATTGCCTTCTCAGATTTTCAACATAGCGGGTTTTTTTTGTTTTGTTTTTTCTTCAAAAATAGCCAAAAGATTTTCCCATATCCAAAAAAAATCAAGAAAAACATCCCAAAAACTAAAAATATCCAAAAGAAGAAATATCCAAAAACAAAATCATCAAAAAGAAATAAAGTCTAGAGCTAATTCCTCTTCCCACACTTAAACCTCTAAATTGCTCTCAATGTAGAAAAAACAAGGAAATTGTAGTAGAAATAGTAACAGAAGGAATGAGCTCACAAAAGGGATACCAGGGTCAATCAATGCTGGGATGAACCACCATCTCCTTGGCACTGTTAATACCGGGCCATCTATGCCTCATTTCTCTGACATCGTTCCCTGCATCTCGCTGCCCCGGGATGTGGACTAGGGGGACTATCTGTGTGTTCCTGCAAGTCCCAGACTCTGGATGAGTGCTGATCAATCTCCTCACCCCTGTCCAAAATGCTCCGCGACATAAATATGTTGCGGTCATAGATTATGCTGTGCAATGGCGAATAGAAGTCAATAGGTGGCTGGTGAGACTGACTATGGTGGCTACCCCCATGTGTTATCTCAGTGTCAGAGAGGGGTGGAGAGTTTGGGGAACCTGGTGGTAAGTATGGAGCGAATAACAGTGCATCCTCCCCTGCCTAAACCAGTTGTGGCGGAAGCTTGAGAAGCTTCCACTGAAACTCTGTCTGGCATCACACATCCACATCGATGGCTAAGTTCTCCCCAGGTGTGTCAAAATCTAACCTGGTCCTCTGAAACTGGGGAAGCCTCATAAAAGTGACTCATGCTTTCCCCTAGAGCCAGTAGTATACCATGGGGACAGTTGTGTGGTCGATGAAGTGATAGTTCTTCATTATTGATAGAGAGATGAGGTATGAAGAACCCCTACCTAGCCGGGGGAAACCATCAGGAGCAACAAGACCCAGGTGCTCCACTTGGAGAGTGATTATCCCTCCCACAGAAATCTCCCTTTTTGGCTTCTTAGCCACACTGACTACCCTCGCCATCCTGAAGTCGACCCATCTCCCATAGCGCGTCTCCTCACTCTTCAGCTTCCACAAGAAACTGACCTTCTCATTGGACATGTTTGTCGGCCCCACCTAACAAAATAACTTGCCCGCCAGGAATTGGCGAACGAACCTGAGAGCTGGATGAATGATAAGGTTGTTCTTGTCCCTCAGATGTCTCACCCTCTTGGTGATGGTGTACTATAACTGGGTGTCCTCAATAATATCACGCTCCTGGGCCCGTGGGTCCACTGTTGCCCTGATCACCGTAGTGTTCCACCCAAATGCTGCCTCCAGCTGTGCTATTGTCATCTCTTGAGAGATATCATCCAGGTGAAAGCGTATGTATCCCTTGCTCAGCTCACTATCCCTCATACTGCACAACTGCACAGTGGAAAGGAACTCAAAAGTGTATCACCTTTAGGGGGAGTCACTCCTATTCATAAACCCTCAAGTTTACCTTTTGAGAAGAGGAAAAGGATGGGCTAACTAAACCCTAGAGCATCTAACGCTGCCATATCAATGAAGTTGATATCCTGCATCATCGAGAGGCTAAAATGTCCCACCTCTCAGGATATGCCCCAATGATCCAGGTCAGACCCATAACTCAATCCGAAAGTTGTGGTGTTAGTTTGGCAGCCGGAGGAGGGGGGAGGGGGAAGAGCTGAAAGACCCGCCCTCCGAGGAACTCGTGGCCTCTTCTTCAGAGTCATGGCTATCAAAACAGAAAATGTGAATCGCACAAGGATATAAAATATAGAACATGTAACTTCACCCTAGAAATTATCCAACTAAAATGTTGAACATATAACAATAATCATCCTAACATCTGTATAGAGTTTAGCAGGTACAGTTACAATGATGTAGTGAACATACTACTATCAACTCAAATAACTATAAGGGTGTTAGGATGTGTGTATGTGGTTATATGTAAACAATTATGTGGTTATATGTAAACAACAATGTCATCCATTTCAAGATATATCTATAATACCCTCATGTCCTATTCTAGGAGACCATATATACATGCCATTTACATAACTCATGAATATTCCGAACTCAATAATACACTCATTTGACTTTATGAATTTTCATGAATGTATGCACTCAACCCTTCAAAAATGTGTGATCATCGCGTAGCCTACTCGCCAACCATGTTATTCACTATAAGGACAAATATGTATAGTCACTGAGATTAAGCATTGTCGATATATCTAACAATTCAAAACCTAAGCTCAAATTAGAACACATTTCCATTGTTTTCATACTCAAAATGAAACCATGGCATCAATTAATTCCAAAATATATTAGTGCATACAAAATCACACATACTTTATAAACATATAATTACCTAATCTTTGCATAAATCATAATGTAAGCACAAGAAAAGTGAGGAATCATAGCAAGACTGAGTGCAGGAGGGTGAGAAAACAAAGCCCACAACTAGATATAGCCCTAAGTAATCAAAATTTGAAAATCCCCAAAAACTAGGGTTTGGATTTCTGGTAAAATTATCGACTAAATGAGTTGTTAATAGGGTGGAATTATGAAGTAAATTGTGTGGGAGTAATGATTTCAGAAAGAGTGGTGGATTTGTAGCCGAGGAGGTGGATTAGATGTGATGGAAATGGTGGATCACGGTAGAGGAACGGAGAAGATGAGGGGAAACGCTGGTTCTGCCCCTTTAAAAACTGACCTGGGTCAATGTCGTGAGTTGCGAATGTAGGGTCGCGACTCACGATGTGGAAGTCAAGGGGCCATAAGGTCAACTCTATCAGTCACGACTCATGTCTTCAGGTTCGCGACTCGCGACTGAAGATTCGCAACTCGTGAAATCAGGAACTCAAACTTCACAAAATGCTGTTTCTGAACTGATTCCGTTGCGATGTACGATGGATTGGTCGGGACTCGCAAAAACTGTCGCGATGTGTGATACTTCATTCTCGAGACGCGAATTTCAGGGTCTGGGAGTTCCAAATTTTTTATAACCGCCCTGATTTGGTCGCAAGTTACGAATGGGTAGTCGCTAGTCGCGAAAATATGAACTGAAACTTCACAATTTTCGAACTTTTCCACTGATTATGTCGTGACGTGGGGTGAGATCGTCGCGACGTGCGACATATTGGCCATGACTCGCGAAATAATTTGTGCGGCTCACGAAAATGTGAACTTAAAGGTTGCATTTTTTTAAAAGTCTCCCTGATTGGGACGCGACTTGGGAAGTACATGTCTCGAGTCGTGAATATGAAGGACTGGGAAAGGTTGAAATTCCCTATTCTTCGCGACTTGCGATGGACATGGTCTCCTACACTTGTAAAACAAATTCAGAAGTTACCAACTTCCAAGCCTTTCTCCCCTTCTCATTTCCTTCACACCCTCTTCAATTTTCAGCAAAATCATATCAAAACACAACCTTGAAAAGAACAGTGCAAATTATTAACATTAATCATAATAGCTTAAATTGAAACAAAATCAACGGAGAGTTATAAATCATAATCTGGATGTTCAAAACCAAATTTATTTAATGTCGTTGGCACAACTTACCTCCCTTATTGGAGTTTTCTCCCAAACCGGATCAAGAAGATTAACATCTTCTCCTTTTTTCTGGCACAAAATTTTCATGGTAAATTTTCAAACGTTGCCTATTCACCTTGAAGGAGTTAGACTTAGCTCGATCTAAGATTTCCACCGCACCATGCAGGAAAAATTTCACCACCTCAAAAGGGCCAATCCATCGCAACCTCAATTTACCGGGAAATAGGCCAAGGCGGGATTGAAATAGGAGAACCTTTTGACATACGTCAAACTCCTTCCTATTGATCATCTTTTCATGCAAAGACTTCATCTTTTCTTGTAGATCTCTAAATTTTACAGGACTCTCTTCTTATCTCCTCTAATTTATGCAATTACAACTTCCTATGCAAACAAGCCTCATCTATATTTATGTTGAATTTATTGATTGCCCAATAGGCTTTATGCTCTATTTAGACTGTCAAATGGCATGGATTTCCAAAGATTAACCGGTATGGTGACATACGGATTGGTGTCTTATATGCCGTCCTATATGCCCACATGACATTATTCAGCCGAGAACTCCAATCCGTTGGGTTAGGATTAACCGTTTTTTGAAGAATGAACTTGATTTCCAGATTGGAAACTTTGACTTGGCCATTGGTTTGTGGGTGATAGGTGGTGGATGTCTTGTGTATGACACCATACTTCAAAAGTTCCTCAATTGTCCGATTGCCAAAATGGGTACCCCTGTCACTAACAAGGCTCGAGGGACCCCAAACATAGAGAAAATGTTATCTTTTAAAAAATTTGCAAGCATTTTAGAATCATCAGTCCTAATGAATTTTTTTGACCCAATTTGATACATAATCGATGGCAAGGAGAATATATGTAAAGCCAAAAAAGTTAGGGAAAGGTCTCATAAAGTCAATGGCCATGCATAAAAATTTTCACAATATAGTATAGGTTTTTGAGGCATCTCATTTCTGGAGAAAATATTTCCTACTATCTGACATTCATCAAAAGCTTTGCACAAGGTTTATGCATGTTTATTCAGTGTAGGCCAATAAAATACGCTTTCTAGAACTTTCCTAGCGGTCTTCTTTCCTCCAAAATGACCGCCACATGCGTACGAATGACAAAAAGCAAGAACTGAATGCACTTCATTATGGGGGATACATCTCATAACTACTTGATCAACAAAATTTTTCCACAAAAAAGGATCATCCCACACATAATACTTAGCATCGCTTTTTAGCTCATATTTTTAGCCTTAGTAAAATGGGGAGGAAATTTACCAGAGACAAGAAAATTGACAATGTCGGCATACCACGACTGGAGATTCCCAATTGCAAACAATTGTTCATCGGGGAACTTCTCCCATACACGATCCATCATTGGTGACATTACCTTAACTTTTGGTATGAAACCAACCAGCTCAAACGATTGGTTACCAGGTTCTCGATACCCTTATTTTTTGGACCTCCAAGTCAAACTCGGTCAAAATAAAAATTCATCGAATCAACCTTGGCTTGGCTACTTTCTTCGTCATCAAGTGCTGATGCGCTGCATGGTCATTGTACACAATAAATTTGGTACCAAGAAAATATGACCAAAACTTTTCTAAAGAGAATACCACATCAAGAAACTCTTTTTCCGTGGTGGAGTAGTTCCTTTGGGCCTTATTGAGAGTCATGGATGCATAGTAAATGACGTGAGGCATTCTCCCCACTCTTTGACCAAGAACCGCCCCAACGGTGTAATCACTTGCATCACACATGATTTGAAAAGGGATAGACCAATCTAAGAGTTGAATAATGGGGGCCGAGACCAACCTCTCCTTCAATGAATTGAAAACCCCTTTACAACCCTTATCCACCACAAATTCCACCTCCTTGTGTAAAAGCTTGCACAAAAGAGATACAATTTTGGAAAAATTCTTCATCAATCGGCTGTAGAATCCTACATGACAAAGAAAAGAACGCATTTCACGCACATTAGTAGGATAAGGCAAAGTTTTAATTGTGTCTATTTTTGCCTTGTCTATCTCAATACCCTTAGAGGAGACAATGTGACCTAAGACAATTCCTTGTTCTACCATAAAATGACATTTCTAGGAATTTAACACAAGATTAGTATCAATACAATGCTTAAGAATTTGTGATAGATTTTCTAAACAATTGTTGAAAGAATTAGCCTGAACGGTGAAATAATCTATGAATACTTCAACAAAATTTTCAACAAATTCTGAGAAAGTGCTTACCATACACCTTTGGAAAGTAGCGGGGGTATTACATAGCCCAAAAGGCATACGCCGGTAAACAAATGTACCAAAGGGGGTAAACTTCTCCCTAGTTATCAGGTTTGTTATTAAATTTATGGATTAAACGGCTGAGTTCCATATCTTTTTTCGGATTGCAAACTAATTGTTGTTTCATCCTTATTCAGGTCTGAAGATTTAGTAGCCTTAGATGAATTCAATTGATCCACTGGAGTCTTATCAGCTTTAAGGTTAGTGTTATTAGGATTAAATGAAGCTTCATTAGCATTCTTGTTGATACCGTTTCAGAAAAAAGTTCCTCTGTTGTTGTATTTGGTGTAAGGTTAATCATAGAAGAACATTTTTCTACAAATGTTTTTCTGTCTGATAATTTTTTGAAAGTGTTTTATCAAATAGGACTTGAACTTTTTGAAATGCATCTAGATCAACAACAGAGATATTTCCAGTATGAATGGGGTTAGAAAAGAGATTTGGAGGAACCTGTGACCCCTGAACAGTGGGTCTGATCTTGAGAACTTTGCTCTGTAGCAATTGTAAGATCTATATTAGACTCCAAATCCCCCCACATTAGCCTCCTTAGTAACCAGATCCTTTTCCTTTGATATTATTAAATCCCTGGACTTGTCATTAGTGTGTACCTGAGTCATAACAGAATTGTTGTTTTTGGTTAACTGGAATATGAATTTTTTCTTTAATTGCCAATCCAGAAGTAGAAGGTCCAACCCCTTTACCATTGTTCCTTCTCAATCCTTCTTTGGGGTTGGACATCTTACCATTGTTAGGATCTGAGAGAGAGTCCTTGGGTCTCCAGGTGGAGAATTTAGAATTTATCTGCTCAAACCTGCAAAACGAAAGCTGAATGGCCTAGTTTGAGGCAGTTAGTGCAATACTGTGGGACTCTTCATATTCAAGATATTGCCAAAAGCCAATGTCTCTAAAACTTAACCAGACTGCTTTCAAAAGTGGTTTAGTAACATCAATTTCAACACATACTCTAGCAACATGAGCCCTCTGGTTGTATTTAAAGTGGCTTTGTCTACTGTGATAGGATTACCAAAAGGATTTCCAATTGACATTAAAGCCCAGTAATCAAAGAATTGTTGGGGAAATCCATATAAGGCTATCCAAACAGGAGAAAATGGTGAATCAGCATTAGGATTAAAGTTAGGTACCTATTTAGTCATCCTGATTGACTATGGACCAAAATTCCAAATTTTATGTAACCAGCACCTATAGTAAGCACCAGGTAATTCAAATTTAGTTAAAACCTGTCGATTGTCTTGGAGAGTGATGTCGACATGGCGCTTGAATCCCACCGTTTGAAAGTCCTTTCGCAACGTGTCCATCTGAGGTCTGCTCCTAGAGAACTTTCCTACCAGAGTCCAACGAAGAGGGGATTCCAAACGGAGACATTATGACTCTGTGAAGTGCAAGCCTGGCTCCCCAAGATGATCGATCTTCGGGTTTGGAATGAAGGGAGAACTATTGTTTGAGGATTTAGAACTATGATTAGGATTAAGAGGCTTTTTGAAGTTCGTTGTTGAGTGCTTGTACATAAGACATCGAGAGTTTAGGGCTCATCGGCAGCTTCTCCATAACGGCATTACCGGACGAAGGATGAAAAATGAAAGCTGGGGTTAACAGAAATCGCCGTTGTTGCCTCAGAGAAGAGAGAAAATTGAGAGCAGACAAGGTTTATTTCAGTTCTTCACTCGAGAGTAACTTCTTCTACCAGATCACCTTAACATAAACATGGTTTCCACTTCTCTCCCTCATAATGTCGTAAACATGAACTACTTTCAGTTTCCATGACTTATCAGAAGAACTTCCAAGCCCCTTCAGGTAATTGTTCTTCAACTTGCATATGTTTTTCCAAAACCAGCTGCTACCCAATGGACATTTATATTCCTCTAACTCCACCTTCTTCAAATAATAGGCTTGAACCCATTTCACCTACAAAATATCCTTCTTTGATTGAGAATCCCAAATCTTTTTACTGATTGTTGCTTTATTCCAGGTGGAGGTATCTTTAATCCCCATTCCTTTTATTTGCTTGCATCTGCATAGAGAATACCATGATGATGGCGCATACCCCTTACTTCCTTCCTCTCTCCCCCATAGAAAACATCTACAAATTTTAACTATTATATCATGTCTGCTTTCAGGAACACATAATATCCAGTATCCATCAATGCTAAGTAGTACAATATTAATTAACTGCACTTTAGCTGATTAACTCATTCAGGCTTGCCTAAACCCCTTCTATATATTTCTTACTTGCACCACACACAAAATTAGCAAGTCATCAGTACACAAGAGTGTATGTACTGCTTCCGTTCTACATCTCTGGTGGTAATAAATTGATTTTTCCTTGAACTGTTTTGCCATTAGTCTAGATAGTATTCCATACTAATAACAAACAATAACGGTGAGAGGGGGTCACCCTGCTTCACTTCTCGTTTCCCTTCAAAAAAAATTTGATAATCTACCATTCAAAGATGAGCATAACTGAGAATTCATTGTACTCCTTCTTATCCACTCTACCATCTGACCTGAGAACTTCAGTAACTTCAACCAATTAATCAGCAACTCCTAGTTTACATAGTCAAAGGCTTTGCTGATATCCATTTTCACTATGCAACTAGGTTTCATACTTTCAGAATTATACGTATGCAGTAATTCATGAGTTCATAAGATATTATGTGTCATATGTCTTCCCTTAAGAAATGCACGAAGGTTATTGCTAATCAGATCAGGCAAAATCTCACTGGTTCTATTCCATAGCACTTTAGTAATAACCTTATAAACTACAGAACAGCACGATATAGGTCTATAATCAGAAGCTATTCGAGGATTTGTTACTTTAGGAATCAGAATTAGTACTTTTTTACTCGGATGACAAGGTATTTTTTCACTCTTGAAGAAATTCTGCACTGCTTTTACTAGACTGTTTCCCTTGATTTCCCAAGTACTTTTGAAAAATTAACTGAAATAACCATCGGTCCTTGGACTTGTGTTGCCACTAATACTCCACAAATATTTTCTGATTTCAGTTCCGGTTACAATTGCAATCAGATCTGCTTGCTGCTTCACTGTTAAAGTACCTCTCATGTCCACCACAGACTCCTCAATTTTATCAGTTTTACCTCTGGTACCCAAGTATTTTTAAAAAAAAATCCACCAGATACTACTTAATCACAACCTAATCTGAGATCAATTCCCCTTCAAACATTATATTCACTGTACTATTTTTATACTGCCTGCTTATCAGTGCAGCATAAAACAATTTAGTTTTTCTATCACCCTCCTTAAGCCACTGAACCATGGCCTTTTGTTTTAGGAACATACCCATCCTCTTCAAATTTCTCCAATTCTTTTCTAGCTCTGCATCTTCTTTCTTTTTATTTGCATTTCCAGGATCTTCATTTAAACCATCCTGAGCTTCTAACCAGATTTCTTTTGCCATTTAACTTTTTAACCATTATAAGAAAATTTTCTCCTGTTGAGCTTCTTTAGTGGTTTTTCCAATATTTTCAACCTCTCAGATAAATCCTTTAGTGTATTGACTGATCTTTATTCCCACACACTGCTTATAATGTCTTTGAAGCCAGATGATAATTAACACATGTTAAAGCACTTAAACCCATTCTGAATTTTTCTATCATTTATTGCTAGTTCAGAATCAATGTAAAATGATCTGAGAGCACTTCTGGCTTAACCTCACTATAAGCCAAATCCAATACATCCAGCCAAGTCTGATTCACAAGACTCCTATCAATTCTACTTTGTATTCTTTCCCTTTCATTTCTCCTATTAATCCATGTGTAGAATTGCCCAACTGATTTCATTTAAATCAACTGATTCTTCACCAAGACCTCCTGGAAATCCTGAACTTCAATTTTCTCAACCTCCTTACCTCCAATTTTTTCATTCATTTTCAAAGGGGCATTAAAGTCTCTCATAATTACCCATGGTTTATCATTTCTGAATCCCAGGCTTTTAATGAAATCTCACATAGGCTTCCTCCTGTTAGTAGTATTATAACCAGATACCATAGTGACATAGATATCCTGATTCCTTCCTCTAATTCTCATCTCAACATCTATCAAGTGTTCCCCCATATTTAACTACTTCAACTCCATATAATCTTTCCTCCAACAAATCCATATAATTTTTCTACCTTAATTTTTGTTTCTAACAATCCCAAACAACCAACCTTGTTTTCCATACAAAATCTACCAATTTTTTGGTGTTTATGACAATTATTTAAACCTTGGATATTCCAGCATGCTATTTTATCATTCATTCGGATATTCCAGCATGCTATTGGCTAGCAAAGTGTAGCTAGTACCCGTATTCTGCCTGTCAGTACCTTTACCATTCTTCCCTTCCTGAATCTGAACTTTCTCTTTTCCTTTCAATCCCTGAATTATCAGCCCTCCAATCTGCAATTTCTTTCCATCCTTATCATGCTTCTCCACCCCAATCCTCCCTTTCAACTTAACATGTTGCTTCTCTTTGAAAGGTATATAAATTTGATTATCTTGAGGTTTCTCTATTTCTTGTATTCTTCACACATCCTCGTGATGCCCATATAGATCACACCTATGTTGCACCGAGACGTGGACGGGTACCTAAACGGGTACGGGGACGGGGACGGGAAAATTAAAATATTATGGATACGGGGACGGCAAGGGGACGGATAAAATATAATAATAATATATATAATATTAAAAAAAATTAACCTCAAATAAAACAACTATTCAAAGTCAACTTAATAGGTTGTAAGAAAAATAAAAATATCAATTCAAACTCTATTAACTATTTAAATAAAAACTAAATAAAATACATTATTCGTTAATATTCTCTGAAATCAAATCATTCTCCAATTGTGGCTCATCAAGTGAGAGATTCGCAAACTCCAAATATCCCACATCCTCCAAAGAATCAAATCCATCTCCACCAACATCCCACATTTTCATCTTCTCATCTTCATATTGATCAGTACTCCTCGATATAAGACGGAGGTTGTTGTGGATGAAAACCAAATCTTCAGCACGACTTGTGTTCAACTTATTCCTTTTAAGGGAGTGAATGAAATTGTATGTGCTCCAATTTCGTTCACAACATGAAGAGGAATTAGGTTGATCAAGTAATTTTAAAGCCAACGTTTGGAGCAAAGGAGCGTCTGCACCATAATTACCCCACCAATTTTTAGGATCAGATAAGTACCTCTTTGAAATCGAAGTCAAATCACAAAAAGAGCCCTGCAAGAGTGAGAAGTTTGCGAATTCATCAGTAGCTTTATTCAACTCATCACTATTTGGAAACAGTCTACGGAAGGCCTTATTCCTTTCTTGAGATATTTCACCATCTCTATGGGGAGCTTTCCTATTCTTATCCTCAGCAAGCCATTCTTCACTATAATACCTTCATGGAAATAGTTTAAAAGAAATCACATATATGAAAATAAATTTAAAATAAACAAATAGAAAGGTACTATTTTACAATACATACCTTGGGTTCAATGAATGAGCAAGACAATGAAGAGAAGTGTAGCTCTTAGTCCAACGAGACACGAGGATTTTAATAACAGCATCTTGAAATGGAGGATTTCCCTTTTTGTCAATCTCCGCCTTCACCTTCTCTATCATTGAGTCCCACATTTCATACACCAGGTGAAGACATGGTCTATCAGTGTCACAAAATCTAA
>JAULKM010042121.1:0-13116 GCA_032355605.1 Rubia tinctorum
AATTTCTCTACCCTTCATGAATGCAGTTTGTTCACTAGAAATTATTTTGTCCATCTTTGGTTTCAACCTTTCCATCATAATCTTAGAGAAGATTTTGTTAGTAAAATTAGATAGACTGATTGGTCTATAATCTGAAAAAGTGGATGGGTTCTACTTCTTAGGAATCTGTGTTATCCAAGTTGAAGAAATGCTCTTAGGAATTTTAGTGCCATTTATGATTTGGTTAAAAGCTCTCAGAAGGTCATACTTAATTACATTCCAACTGAATGTGAAAAATACACCACTAAAACCATCCGGACCAGGAGCACTACATCTTCCTAAACCAAACACTGCATTTTTTTTAATTCTTTTTCATTTATGTGTTTGATCAAGTCTAAACTATCCTGGTCATCTAACAGAGAGGGTATGTTGTTAAGTAAATAGTTTGCATATTCACCTGAGATGTCATTATTTGATTCAGTTAGCAAATTTTGGAAGAAGAGAACCCCCTCATTTTGGATGTCTTTAATGTCTGTGATCCAAGGTCCATCCTGGGATTTTATTTTATTGATGCTCATGTTGTTCCTTCTCTCTATGCATGTTTTATGAAACTATGCAGTGTTTGAATCTCCCTCTTGGAGCCATTTTATCCTAGACTTTTGTTTCCAGTAAATTTCATGTTCTCTACTTGCCCTAGTTAGAAGTGCAGTCTATTTTTTGAGCTCAATGTATGTGAGTTCATCTGTGAACCTTTAATACTCTTCCTCAGCCACCTTAACTCTCTCTTCAGCATCTTTAAGATTTTTGAAAATGTCACCAAAGTGGGATTTATTCCAAGCCTTAATTGCTATTATTAGCCTTTTAAGTTTTGTTACTATAACTATCAAAGGGGAGCCAGTTGCTGGTTTACACCAGTCCTCACCTATAACATCTATAAAATCTGGCATATTTATCCACATTTCCTAGAATATGAAGGGTTTAGGTTGGGATACCAGGTTATTAGTAACAGTTAGTAACATAGGGGAATGATCAGAACCTACTCTATTCAAAATCTGTATTGAAGAATTTAAGAATAAGTTAATCCATTCTTGATTTGCTAAGCCCCTGTCCAGTTTCTTAAACAGAGGATCACTAAGTCTGTTGTTTGACCAAGTGAACTGTGATCCCATAATTTGAATATCAAGTAGGTTTAGATCATTAATGAAACATCTAAAATCAGAAATACTACCATGAGGATGAATTATCCTACCCTTAAATTCTTATTCTTAATTACATTAAAGTCTCCTATATAAATGGTAGGAGCAGCTGGTAAGTTGCCTAAATCAGACCATAAATTTTTCCTAAGGTCTCTAGTCTTTTGAGCATAGACAGATGCAGCATTCCAAGATTCAGTACTAGAGCAATCAGAGACAATGTAACACGGAAATTGTAAATTATGAGAGATGTTGGAAATATTGTATTTGTTATTCCACAACAACCAAATTTTATTGTTACTGCAAGCATTCCAATTTTGAAAGCCAAGACTCGTGCTAAGATTTTTAAGTTCAAAATTCTAGTGCATCGGTTCAATCAACCCTAGAATGTCAATCTTATGGATTCCAATTAGATTTTGTAACCTAAACATTGCAGTACCATAGCCTCTAATATTCCAGATCAAAATGTTAGCTACGTGTTTGTGCTTAAACATTAGAATTCGTACTTCTTAGAGATGACCTAAGGATCATGCTGATCCCCGTAAAATAATTTTCTTATGTTTCTTTTTAATCTCAAAAGTCTTATCAATCAGGCCTTCCATGCTAGCATCATGATATAACAGATCAGGTTCTTCATCAATATCAAGACAGTTAAAATCATCTTCAGAATGAATAGAAGGGAGCTTAGATGTACCCTGCACTAAAGAGACCGTCTGAAGGGAAAGTTGAGCTCTTAAGTTTGACCTGCAGGATGGGTTGCTTGACCCATCCTCCCATATGGCATGTAATTGCAGAAATCTGTATTGGTTGCCCTGTGAGAAAGAGACAGAATTAGCAGGGAAAATGTTACTTGGAGTGTATAGAAATTGACAAGAGTCAGAGCAGTGTTTTTGAATCATAAGGTCATCTCTAGAAAACTGGAGTGTGGGCTTAGTTGGCATCAACTGGATCATCTTTTTTTCTTCATTAGAGAGGAGGACCGTGGATGAAGTCAGTTGATGTTGATCATGAGCCGCTTGCTTCATCCCAGGGTGGGTAGCAGGTTGTTCCTTCTGGGTATTAACTTGATCTTGTTGGTAATGTTCATGTAACTGAGAGGGCTCGGCTTGGCAGCAGATGTCAGATTGCTCCAGGATAATAGGGGACTTAGTCAAGGCAGGATGGTGAGCAGCAGCTAACACAGCTTCATTATGTTTTTGTTGAACTGAGAGACCAGAGGTGTGTTCAGCCAGTCTGCTATCCGGTTAGACTCGTCTCCATTCCATTCCATTCCAGGTGGAGCAACTACATCCCTGGGCTTAACTCTATCAGTGGAGGTTCTGGTGTTCATTCTACACTGCCCCTCATTATGACCAATCAGATTGCACTTTGTGCAGTACTATGGTTTCCATTCATATTCCACCTTGCACCATTTGTTTTCTGATTGAGAACCCAATCTGATCCTAAGAGGGTGATTTTGGGTTAAATCCAACTGAACACAGATTCTTATAACTGGGGGTCTAGCAAACTCCCTAGTTGGCCTATCTTCCATCATTGGAAGTCCAAATTGTTCCATGAGGATGGTAGTGGCTTCCTTAGTAAAGTAATAAGCAAGAGGGTGGTGAACAGAAATCCAAACCGGGGCAAATGGAGCATCTCTAACTGGAGAGAAATCAGGGGTCCATTTCCTAAATCTAACTAGAGAATCACGAATCATCAATTTCCCTCTCATCCAGCATAGATTAAAATCATCATCTATTTCAAACCTAATAAGGATATGCCTATTATCCAAAAGACCTAACCTCACCTCGCCTTTGAACTCGAAATTGAAGAAAGACTTTAAAATTATATCCATACCCGGCCTTCCAATTCCGAACTTGCCAATTAGGGATAGCTTCAACGGTGCCGCCAAGTTCCGAACATCATTGTCTGTGAAGAGGCAAGCCTTTCCGTCCTCAAAGGTTGTAGTCGAAATAGGAATTGATATTGGGCGAGAATGTGGGGGAGGATGAGTAGGGGCTCTGGATTGAAGGATAGAAGCGTAGGTTGGTGGCGGGCAACCTCCTAGCGGAGGAGCCGTCATGTGTAGCTGAGGGATTGTAGTATTTCGGGAAGATTTTGACCGTTATAGTCGATAACGGCTATGTTTGACGGGTTGTTTTTCAGTTAGATTGTGAAAGTGTAGAGAGAAGCGTGAGAACGATACTTTTAGAGAGAGAACGATCCTTGTGGAAAACTTGTATATCTCCCATGCCCTCCCTATTAGAACATATGTGGGACTGATCTCAACCAAAATTCATCCCACTATCGTCCATATTTATATATCGAATGAATTGACCATGGCCTTTAAAGAGTCATTTTTCAAAATATAAATGAAAAAAGTGAGTATCTTTAAAAAAAAATAGAATATTTCCTTTGTCTAATGTGAAAGACACACTTACTATTTATTAGTTAATATTATTATATATTGAGCATATATTTAAATAGAAATATAAACAACTATTATATGTTATTATTTATTCGTCATGATATGTATTTTTTAAAATTTTGTATACTTCATTAAAGTTTGTCTCTTGAAAGATGTTATTTCCATAAATTATGGGAAAATCAAGGTTTAAACTGCAAATTAGAAGAAATTAAGATAAAAGTTTTGGATTTGATTAATCGGTTCATTAACTTAGAATCGCTGAATGCAGGAAATTTTTTTATGTGGGGGAGAATTAGTATGTGGGGCTGAGAGACCTATCAAAAATTGACAAGTGCAGATGGAATTTTGGCCTAACGGATCTGTTAGTTATCAGCATTCCTCCATTTAATTATTTTTTAGCCCCCATAATTTTTGACAATTTTTTGATACCCCATTCCTCATCTGAAACAGAATTGGGGCATCCAGAAAAAATCTCTCATCCCTCTCTTCTCCCCTGCGCGAGCTCCGACCATCTCTCCTCATCCGTGGGAACAAAATTCCATCCGGAGCTCCGACGACCAGAATATTGATCCGTCCGGAAATCAAAAATCGAAAAGGAGCACTCTGCGCCTGTGAGAGCTCCTCTAGCGACTTTAGTCCCCTACGTAAGATCTGATGGCGAACCATCATCTCCGTCCGTCCGTCCGAACAAATACTAGTTCTTGTTATGAGGATGGAAGAGATATACTTGTTTCAAAGTTTCATCTTTAATTTCTTGCATGTAATGAACAAGCTTGTTTGAATACGGTACTTACTTATTAGTCTCTTTGTTAGATGAATACTTTTCTATTTTTTTCCCTTCCTATCCACTTCCTATTACTACAAGCTCAGTAAATAATATATTCCCTTGTGAATGAACCAAATGCATTAAATTCACGATTATTTCCTCTACATAAAGGCTGTGATGGGGACATTTTATACTGTTGTGTTTACATACTTGTGCAATCAGTTCTACACATTAGCATTGTGGTTTCCTTTTCCTCTGTTCACGAAGAAAATATGTTGCATTTAGATAGAAGTGAAACAATCTGCCTGAACTAGGATAGTGAGATCCGATCTATAGCGGACTACGGGGGAAACTTGGAAGGGAATTCTTGTTTATCATTAATCACCTTTTCTAACTGGAAATTAGATGGTGTTGGGAAATTAGATGATGTTTCGAGTTTTTCTTTTCAGTTGGGAGTGAAATGAGCACGGGGGCAGGGCCGAGGATCGGGTGTTTGAGAAACTATCCATCAGAGCTCTAATCCCATGCTTTAGAGGAAGCAAATCTGTCTCCAAGAAGTACTCAGTGGTGCTACTTTGTTTCAGAAGTTTAGCAGTTGCAACCTCGACAATTCTCCAGTTTCACCATTAGCTAAAAATTAGGCCATTTTTTGGTTCCCTTTTTGTAATTCTTTTGTACATTTTCTTTCATTTTTTGGGGGGTTTGTATGTCTTCTCTGGTGTGCACAATTTTGTTACCAGTGTGCATGAGAAGATGATGTATTGAGGCTGTACATTCTTGATCATTCTTTATTATTGGGAGGGGAATAAGAATATGATGAGATTGAGGCCGTAATATTGTTTGATTTGATTTAATGTTGTTGGAAGACTTGAAAATGAAGTGGCACAATCAATTTTCCACGCATGATGACTATAACCTGGTCCTCCTCATACTGCGTGAAATAAAGCATTATTGTCTTAGTAACTTACATAAAAACATGGCCAAACGTATGGCCAAACGTATGGCCAAACGTCAATCCAGGGGTAACATAATGATCATTATTCTCTTCCACTGACTCGGTGAGTTTCATGAACACCTCAATTATCCGTGGTAAGAATCAAACAAATAAACAATATACATCACTAGAACATATCCAAATAAGAAGAAATGCATAAACACCTCAATTATCCGTGGTAAGAATCAAACAAATGAACCATGTACATCACAAGATCATATCCAAATAAGAAAAATGGCACGCCAAATAATGCAGAATCTTTATCTCATATCAAAACGCATCAACATTTTCATAAGAATTACATGTGATTTGAGAAATTAAGTTTTCTTGCAACAGTGCACTGATCGGCAAGTAATTGTTGATAGTTGAATGAAACTTGAGGGTAACCATCACTCTTTACAATTGGAGCAGATAAACACTAAAATTCTTTCCCATCAGCCCCAGTTGCAATGATGCTAGAGCATCCTTCCACTATCTGAAAATGAGTTAACATCTTCATAAACTTAACTATCTTCATAAACTTCAACATAAAAATAATATAAAAACATATTAATTATCTACCTTCAGTTATTTTGTTATTGTGTTTTGAGATCAGTGTGACCTCATCATTTTGGATTGAAGGATTCTCTACGAAAATTGTTTCATTGCAAATATCAGCTTTATTTGCAACATCTTCTTTTCCTTTCATACAGGAAATAATGCAATTGTATTCATCTGAAACTAAATGTTTAACGTACTAAATTTCATATATAAATATGATCTTCACCTTTCTTTCTTGGTTGAGGTTTAGTGGATTGGATGCTTCTTTCAATCTCTCCAACACCATCTCGTCCTTTCTTACCTAAAAGACATAATCAAAACTATGATAAAATTTCATTGCAAATTTGAATTTTAAAAAAACAAGTAAACGTGTAATTGTAAAACATGTTATTATCTTCCTTTAACGCACTTCATTCCTTTTCATTTTATCATACAATCCCTTGATTCGCCCCCCAAATTCCCTCTTCGCCTTCTTTCGTGGAGGAGCAAGCACTATATTATTATCAGGAAGTTGATCTAAACTAAATTCTTGAACAATCAGACTTAGATCTTTAGTATTTGCATCTGTAGAGTCAACAAAATTTTCTTGAACAGTTTTCTTAAAGGCTTCCACCTCACCGATTACTCGCTTCAACCCACTCTTAGCTACTTCAGCTAGTTCATTTGTCAATGAGCCAAGGGTAACTAGAGTTTGAGTCAGATGCGACAACTCACTGAACCGCTCAGACAATGGAACATTACTATCTACTTCCGTAGTATTTCCTCCTATACTGATAATAATACTAGGATTTGCGGCTTTACTCCACCTCGTTAAAAAGTATTCTGAGGGGATATCTTTCATATTGTTCATCCTCCACACTTTCAACATATGAGCGCAAGGCATACCTGTGAACTCAAACATTTGGTATTAACACTTAGCCATGTTGGCTGAGCATATAAACTGAACCCGACGAACTCTTTCAGTATGAAAACACTCCACATCATATGGGACCATCAGACTATCATCACTTTCTGGCAGATTACTTACACCAAGATCGACCAATGCTTTGACTTGACTTCAAATATGCATCTGATTCTTTCTGGCGATGAAGTAATAGTGCTTTATCGAATTGCTTCATGAACTCTACAAGAATTTGTTTTTAAGTACTTCTTGAAATAATTGTTCATACTTTCACTGCGTTCTGTACTAGCCATGACTGCACAAGAAAGTTACAATGGTGAATATTCCAAGAAGAACAACACTAAAAAGAAAATTAATAAGTACATGCACAAAAGTGTTGATGTCCATAAATCTGATCCCATTTCTCTTCTTTTTTTCAAATAGTGTTTGCATCCATTTATCCTCCTTAAGATCGTAATTTTCAAGCAAGTCTGCCCAATTTGACAGAAAGTCTTCTTCAAATTCTCCTTCATAAATACATCGATTGAAATCGGCACTGAATGATTTAAACTTGGTGAAGACATGTGACAGGTTACGCAATGCATTTTGATGAATATGCCAAATACGCATGATGATAATCATCTGGAAAACTTTCTTAATAGCTTTACCAATTGCCATTGCCTGATCGGTGAAAATGGTTTTAATCTCTTTTCCTCTCATTAGATGCAAAAATTGTTCAAAGATCCAAAACAAGGTCTCCATGGTTTCATCACTTACCAAGGCACTAGCAAAAGTGATGGTCCGCATATGATGATTCACACCAACGAATGGCGTAAAAGGCATATCGTAGTCATTTGTCTGTATGTTGTGTCAAAATGCAAAACATCGCCGAAACATTCTTAATCAATCCTTGACTTGGCATCGCACCAGAAACAATTGCGAATTTGATTATCAGCATCCAATTGTATGACATAATAAAATGAATTATTCTTCTCTTTATTCTGTCGAAAATACTCAAGTAGAATTGAACCATCCCCTCTCTTGAGGAACTCTATGCGTCTCCTTTGCACCATATTATCTAATTCGACGTGTGAAAAATTCAACTTATCATAACCACCTACTTCCTGAGCACAATAGTGGTAAATATCACAAGGACTGATCCCCGCATCTGTCATACTATTAATCAAGCCCTTTTGAGATGGACGTACACATATGTGAGATCTCAACATATGAGCCTTGTATGGAGGAGCAAGTATATGTGTATGTTGCGCTACAAGATCCGTGACCACAGAATTTTCAGAATTTTCCTCTAATGCAATCTTCATTCTTGCTTCACAATTAAATCTTGTTTGCGGACGTGACTTACTCGGTGTTCCAATTGAATGATTTTCCCTTGTGCCTTGAAAAGAACAACACAGTACTCTCCATACTAAATTTTTTTCTTCTTTATCCCTAGTGTACTTGTTATGCCTTCTGCACAGTCCAGATTATTTAATTGGCAATATGTGGAAATTATGCAAATATGGAATAGTTTATGTTGAAAATCATAGGAGGAAATTGCAGTGGAATAAGGAATGAGAGAAGTAATATTTTGTCCAAATGGTTTTTGATTGAAGAATATATCAATTCCTATATTTATGAGATTTGATTAGATTTATAGAATTGAAATATTCGGCTATGGAAAAAGATATGGACGCTATATTCTAATTCCTTACTTCAAGGGATTATATTTGGTAATTCCTATCTCCAATGGATTTGATTAAAATCAGAATTTGAAATGGAGAAGGAAGTATACACGCACTTCAAAATTTTCATGTTGGAATATACTGCGAAAGTTCATATTGGCGACTAGAATATTGCGGCGAAATTAAGTTATGGAAACTTGGAGTTTTAGCAATATTGGGTTCAACCGTGTAGAAGCATAATAGAATTATGATAAATCCCTTTATTTATGTAATTGGATTAATGGAATATTTAGGGATAGTTGAGATAAGGTAAATCCTTTTATTTATGGGATATAGATATGCTTCAGAAGCAGATAAAGAATAGGAATATTATGGAGATAATTATGGAACATTCCGATCTGCATATGGACTATAAATAGAGGACATTATACGGCTGCAACATATGCGAATTTAATTGAGAAAAATCTGAAATTCAAATTTACATTCTGCCGAGAAGTTTTGCAAAGAGCCAGATTCTTCATGTTCCAACACACACGACCTGTTTGCTAAAATTCAGAATGTATGCCTTAATTCCTTGGGAGGGGGAGATCCAGCGTCGACGAGTTTCGAGGTAAGAGGGAGTCTGATCAAGGCGGATCAGTAGCAATGGGAGCTTGCAAATTCCACACATTGTAATTAGAAGATAAGTATAGTTGTATGGTGTACTTTATACTGTATCTCTTATTAGTGGATTTATTCTAAACTGGACCAGGCTCCGCAGACGTAAGTGGATTTCACTGAACTGCGTAACCAAGTTGTGTCTCGAGTTTTATTTACTCTACATACTTGGTTAAGTTAGACTATGTTGGAACATAGGATTACTAGTTAAGCTAAAATGGTAAAACCAGTTTTTCAATTGGTATCAGAGTTCAGTCACTTAAGTTTTTACCTTGGGTTTGTCAAGGAAAGTGTGATCCGGTTTTACCATGGCGACAAAGGAAGGAGCTTCTGTGTCTCAGCCACATTTTCCAGAAGGAACAAACTACAATTACTGGAAGGCTCGCATGAGGGTGTTTATAAATTCTCTGGATGAACTTGCATGACACTTTGTTGAGAACAAGTGGAATCCTCCAACTGAAGATGAAGAATCCGGCTCTAAGGAGAAAGAATGAGAGTCAAGTTCAAGGAAACAAAAGCTCAAGGATAAATCATCTTGGTCTCCAGATGAATTAAAGGCTTCTCTGGCAAATTTCAAAGCATTGGACGCGATCTTCACAGCAGTGGATGAAAATCAGTTTAAACTCATATCTACATGTCATCAAGCAAAGAAAGCATGGGATATTTTGTAAACTATACATGAAGGAACCAGTCGAGTACGTGAATCCAAACTACATATGTTGGAAACTAAGTTCGAAAAATTGAAGATGGAGGAGAATGACACGATTGCCACATTCAACGGAAATTGAGAGACATATCTAATATGACTTATCAATTGGGAAAAGTTTATAAGGAATCTAAGCTGGTAAAGAAGACCTTAAGATAACTACCCAAGAGATTTGCGATGAAGGTTGCGGCAATAGAAGAAGCTAGAGATGTATCCAGGAAGTCCTTGGATGAGTTAATGAGATCACTACAGGCGTATGAGATGAAAATGGAACAGCCTGCAAAGAAAACTCATAAGGAGTTGGCTTTTAAAGCATCTTCATCACGGGATGATCATGAATCGGATAGTGAGGTTGATATTGAAGAAATTGCTCTCATCACTAAGAATTTCTCAGGAATGCTGAAGAAGGTGGTGAAAAAGAAATCACAAGAAAGAACTGGAGGAAATAGACCACGTGGACAGAACTTTGGGAAGAACCGTGGAAATCGCATGGAGCAAGGAAATCAACAGTTCAATAGAAATCAAGGTGGTGAACCAAAACAACAAGGAAGGATTCAGTGTAGAGAATGTGAAGGTTTTAGACATATCCAGTCTGAATGTGCCAATACCAGGAAGAAACAAGGAAGATCGTATGTTACTTCATGGAGTGAGGATGAAGAAGATGAGAAAGATGAAGATGAACTTATCAGTAATTATGTGGCATTAGGAGCAAAAAAATGTGATGAAACTGTGGACATATGTTCCAACACAGATACAACCATATGTTCCAACACAGATATTGTATGTTCCAACATACGCGTTCTGCTGATACTTCCAGTGATGATGAAGACCAATCTGTGAGTAGTGAAGATATCTACACTTCATATGAACAAATGTATGACATGTGGTTGAAGGTTGCTGATGCAAATAAATCCTTGAATATTGAGAAAAGTCAATTTATCGAGGCAAAGAAGGAATAAAAGTGAAGGTTGAGAAACTTGAGAATGAAGTTACAAATCTGAACGTGAAAATTAATTCGGTGACTGAGAGGGCAGAATTGGCATAATCAACAATCAGGAAGTTAAATTCAGGCAAGACAAAGTTAGACAACATTCTGACCGTGGGAAAAAGCTTCGGAGATCGGCAAGGAATCGGTTATGGCAATGCATTATGCGATGCGGGAAACCTCAAGATAGAGGTTCGAGATATGAAGAGAAAGGTGATTAAAACTCATCTACGAAAACCTCTCATATGTAGTTATTGCATGTTTCAAGGCTATTCTGAAGAACGATGTCTTAACTTGCTGAGAGATATCATGAACGGACGACAGCTGTCTATATGTTCCAACAAAGACTGTACTCAATGGTCAAAGATGGTTCCGAAGGTATGGATTCCTAAACACCTGAATACATGTTTTGTTGCTCATACTTCACTTATTGCACATTCTAGAGACTCGTGGTACTTTGACAGTGGGTGCTCTCGTCACATGACCAAAACTCGGGAGTTTTTGACAAAAATTAAATCGTATGATGGTGGTTCTGTTACGTTTGGTGATGGGAAGAAGAGTCGAGTCATTGTCAAAGGTGAAATGCACATTGAAGGATTCCCAGTGTTTACTAATGTGTTGCTCGTTGAAGGTTTAAAGGCGAATTTTCTAAGCATCAGTCAATTGTGTGATGGCAATATGATAGTTGAATTTCAGGAAGACAAATGTGTAGTGAGACATGGCAACGTTAAAGTTCTCTCTGGGATTCGATCATTAGATAATTGTAATCTTCTGGAGCAAGAAGTACGACGTTTAAGTTCAAAACAAGATGAAGGCACACTGTGACATGGGAAATTTGGTCATATCAACTACAAAACTTTGGTGAAAATTGCAAATTCAAAGGCAGTTCGGGGAATGCCTATGCTTACGACCAAGAGTGAAATTGTATGTGGACCATGTCAGCAAGGTAAACAGATTTGGTCTCCATACTCTTCAGACAATATATTACTACCTCAAGGAATCTTGAACTACTGCATATGGATTTGATGAGTCCAGTCAACACACTTAGTGTGAGTGGTGAGAAGTACATCTTTGTGTGTGTTGATGATTTTTCTAGATATACTTGGGTGGCGTTTCTCAAAGAAAAATCTGATACTGTGGATGTGTTTAGAAGTTTGGTGGTAAATTTGTAGGCCGAGAAGGGAAGTCCGGTTGGAAAGATAGTGAGAATTAGAATTGATCATGACATTGAATTTGAAAACTCCCAATTCAGTGAGTTCTGCGATGAACTTGAGATTCAACATGAATTCTCCGTTCCAATCACTCCGTAGCAAAATGACACTATCGAAAGGAAGAATAGAACACTTCAGGAGATGGCTCGAGTCATACTTGCAGAAAAAGGCATACATAAAAAATGGCGGGCAGAAGCTGTAAATACAACTTGTTATACTATCAATCAAGTGTATCTTTGGCTGTTTACCAACCAGACGTCTAACGAGATTTGGAAGGGAAGAAAACCAAGTGTATCTCACTTTTATGTGTTTGGTAGCAAGTGTTATATTCTGAGAGATAGAGATCCATTGGCCAAATTTGACAATCGTAGTGATGTTGGTATATTTTTTGGGTATTCTGTGAACAGTTGAGCATACCGTGTGTATAATCTTCACAAAAATACGCTTATGGAGTCAATCAATGTTGTTGTGGATGATTTGTATGACAAATAGGATTCAAAGGAGAAAGACGACGAATAGGATGTTGAGTATGTTCCAACATAGATCATTCCGCCAGAACAGCCAGTTGAGTATGTTGGAACACATGATCAAGCAGAAGAGCAGCCGGTGTCTGAAGAAGAAGAGTATGTTGGCACACACTCCCCTACACTGAGTCCGTATGTTCCAACACAGGAGATACTGGAACCGATTTCAAGGAGAACCCGATCCGTTCTTTGGGTAAATTACCGTGAGCTTGCTGGATTGCAATGTTTTATCTCACTCATTGAGCCAAAGAATTACAAGGAAGTATTACTTGATGAATACTGGATTGCAGCAATGCAAGAAGAGCTCAAACAGTTTGAACGCAATGATGTGTGGTATCTTACTCCTCATCATAAAGATGTAAATGTGATTGGTACAAAATGGATTTTTAAGAACAAGTCTAATAGTGATGGACAGATTACTCGCAATAAATCTAGACTGGTGGCACAAGGATATATTCAAGTAGAAGGTGTCAACTTTGATGAAACTTTTACACCAGTGGTCAGGTTAGAATCTATTCGCATCTTGCTTGCTATTGTTTGTACTATGAATTTTACATTATATCAGATGGACGTGAAAAGTGATTTTCTG
>JAULKM010042132.1:0-13116 GCA_032355605.1 Rubia tinctorum
ACATAATTTTGGCTAAACATTACCTAAAAACCACCCGAAATCTGCTATTGGAGACCAAACAAGTCATTTTGTATTTGTTGGTTGCTGAATATAAGCGGTATTGGCATCGGGGGACCAACTGATGGTATTGCGATGTATGTTGGGGACCAAAAAAATAATTTAGTCATATTAAAATTTTAAAAAACTAATTTAAAAAATTAAAACGTTAAGGCATACATTGAAGGCATACACATGTATTTTAAAACATCAAAATTTGCACCAAAATGTGACTGATATAGGAAAAAAACACGAGTATTAAAATTTTGAAAAATCAACTCAAATTATTGAAATATCAAAAATACATTAAATAAAAATATAATATTAAAAATAAGAAACATTAATATTATTTTTTAAAATGACACTGTCGAAAGCTAATACATCCTTCAAAAAGAAAATATAAATTACAATTTGAAACTTAATATATTTCTCCGTCCCATAGAAATTGACACAATTAATTTTGGATCGGTATTTTATGAAAGATGAGACGAGAGTGTTGATGGAAAATAAATGAAGGATATTTTGGTAATGGAAGAGTTGACTAGTGGATTTAATCAATATCTTGAGGGATAATATAGCAAATATATAAGCTCATTTTTTGCCACTTTAGTTAAGAATTGAATTATGTCAATTTCAGTGGGACAGACAAAAATAGAAACTGTGCCAATTTTTATGGGACGGAGGGAGTAGTAAAATATCCCAAACTAGTGCCAAAATAAGTAAAGTGCAGAAAATCTGACATATAAATACAAGATTTTACATTATAAGATCAAAATTTAGCTTTAAAATACTCTATTTTAGTGAGAAAAAGAAGACTTTTAAAATAATATATCAAGGTTTTGTTGAAATATCAAGTACACAAAATGAAACATCAAGTTTAATTGTAATAACTCGCGCATTGCGAGGAAAAATTGACCTGCCAGCTTATATTACCCGAATTCTTGACCAACGAGATTTTTATGATCCACAATCATTAACTTCCCAATAATTTGTGTCCAACACCTCCAAAGTATGGTATTTTCACCCATATCCCTCCTTACTATCCCAAACATTCTTTAATTATATTTGGAAGCCTATTTCTAATTAAACTTCATTATATTGCTAGTAATGCTTGGTCTCTAATTAAACGTTTCAACATTTCTATTTTAATTCATTTTAACCTTTGAACAACTCACATCCTCACATATAAATTCTCCACTTAAAAAAAATTCTGTTACCATCCATGCATTTCTTCATCACCAAATACCAATAATGCAATTTATAATAACCTATGCCTAAGGCACTGATATGACGGCTTTGATCCTTGTATTTGACGTGTAATAATTTTTGTTTGGGAAATTAATTTCCACATTTCCTAAAATTGGTGGGTACTGGATATGACGGTAATTGCAGCAAAAAAGTGAATGAGAATTCGCTTTACTCCATACGAAATGATTTTTTCTACTATTCTCAACTTTCTTTTGAAAAAGTGGGGAGAGTTGGTTCGGTTTGGTTTGGGAATTCATTCCTTTCTTTGATCATTGCAATATCTTTGATTGGAAGTCTCTTTTAAAAACAAAATCATGCTACCCGGTCTTCTCTTCTTTTTTCTACTATATAAATAAATAAAAGAAAGGTGCATTAACTTAGGGTTTGCTTTGCTTTCTGTTTTCACTACCTTCATCTTGTGCTATTTTGAGTTCATCTTCTCATTTAATATCTATTTTGATTCGAATTATGTGTCTTTGATATTTTTCTTGTTATTTTATTTTCCTACACCGGAAGCTTCATTTCTGTCAATCAATACAAAATATATAGTTTTAGTCAAGAGTTAAAGAACTTCTATCAAAATAAGTGTTTTATCTAGTCATATATTTTTGTTAATATCATGGAATGATCTCATAAAACATTATGCTTCATTTGCAAAGATGAAGTCATCAGGTTGACTGATTCTATCAAGCAGGATTTCTGCATTACATGTTCTACCGGACCAATCACTGGTAAATTGAAGGTATGAATTTCACAAAAATCTCCTATTGTTGGTACTTTCCTTCATTGAATGCAGATGTGGGAGATGATATTGTTTACATTCTGATGGAAATGCAGTCATTAAAGCATTGATTTGGTAAAACTCTCATTCACGATTTTTATATAGGGATGATATCATCTGCAGAATAATTTCATACAAAATTTTGATTTGGAGTAGAAATCTTTCTTGTTTCCCTCTAGGAAACAAAGATGAGATCCAGTGGAGAAAATTGTGTTAGGAAATAGGTGGTGACATAATTAAGATTATATTATCATAAGGAAATCATTACACACAATCTTAGTCACGAAACATGATTTTAGTTAGAACAGTACTATATCACATTTTAAATCAAATCAAACCACACAACATTAAAATTACACAGCTAATCTTCCCCCCTCATTCCGTGCAACAGCGATACATGAAATACTTCTCCATCGGGCGGCTGCATTCAGCGCAAACAACCAGCTCCGGGATGCCTCCTGCGATTCCGGGAAGAATAAGGCGGTTACAATGATGTGGAGTGTGAAGCTGAGTAAGGTAGTCGTTGAGCGCTGGAATGAAACCCTTTTCCCTTGCATCATTTTCCCAAGTTGGGAACTCAGTAAGGCTCTTGAACATCGTGTCACCTGTGGCTCGTGCCATTTCGGCCGATCCTCGACAGAAAAGAACCCATCCTTTTTCATTCCCATCAAAGGTGAGGATGGTGAGTACTTCCTGCATTATCTTGTCATTTTGGACAGTTTTTCCATGCTGCATCTTTGAGTAGAGCATGCTCTCCACCCTTGTCCAAAAGAACCTAACATACGTCGGATCGCTCCAAGTATGGCTGAGTTGTTCCCTTGTTATGATGTCGTTGTTCCTTCGCACACGCTCCTTGTTGCTGTTCAATCCCACATACACCATCTCTAAGCTGATTCCTGCTGCTGCAGCAACCCTTCGTGCTACCGTTGTAAACTGTCGAATCCATTCGATATCCTGCCCTCCATACAAACAAATGATCTTCCCTTCTGAAATCTGCATTCATAGAATGTAAAAATCAGTCTTACATCCTCATCAGTCCATCTTATAGAAAGAAACTAAAATCATTCACTTAGGGCCTGTTCTCTGGGGCTTATTTGGACTGTTTTGATTTGAACTGAACCGAACTGAAATAAGTGTATTGAAAATAGTACTCTATGAAAAAATTAAGATAAATTTCACAAAATAAAATTTACGCTTAAATAAACTGAAATGCAAATAAACTCTAGAGAACAGTGCCTTAGAAATGTGTATTTTCGGGGGCTTACCCAATCGAGCAAGGTTTGATCAATGCCATCAATCAGTAACTCAAGCCTCCAAATTTCCTCTTTCCATAGTGATTCCTCTTTTGACATGGTGAAAGGATATGCAAGATTCCCCCATATCCAGATCATATGGAGCGCATTTCGACAAGCCACTTTACCGACTGGATCCAACACTACTAGCATCATCTTCTTCTCAAAATGCCACACTTCCTTAATGTATTTAGCCACAGCTGGCTCTAGCAAGGATGGGTGGTGCAGTGTATACCATGGCATCATTGATTGCAGTTGCCTGAATGTTTCGTCGTGTGTTTCATCCCACGGAACTGATCTGTCCACAATTGGAAGCCATACAATCTCGTAACCATACTCGGATGACTTTGCTTCAGGGTAGATTTGAGTTAGTACAGGAAGCTCTTCTTGGGAGAGGTCAAGGTCTGATATTAGAAGCAAGACTGTTTTTCTTCTCAGCAAGTCAACATTAACCTATGTTAATTAGTAGCTAATTAAGATGAGTAAAACTCTTCAAAATCGAGGATATAAACAACGGAAAAAATGCTTAATAACTAGAAAAATATGTGTAAATTAGTCCAAAAGCAGTCGATTTTGTGGCTATACCCTGGCCTTAGTAGTGCCATGCGTGAGAGGTGGTACATCATCCTTGACATAGAGCAAAGCCCTGAGGATCTTCAAGTTGTCCAAATGTGGCACGTCAAAAATGTGGATGAGCATTTGATAGTATTCAGCGCGCTTCTTTTCACCTGCATATCGCAGTTCTTAAGTATCTACGATATATCTCATAACTTTTAAATGTTGCAAAGCAAAATCCAAATGTTCTGTTGTGATTATGCTATTTTGTAAAGTTTATGAATTTCCTACCAATATGCTCATAGCAATTAGCTAACTGGGTCTTAAGGTGGCCATGTATGCTGCTGAGCTTGTGGGCTAAACTTGAGAGCTCCCATGTTTCAGTAGTAGATCCTATCATCCTGCATTAATTATTCATACATATAGTTTTCAGTTTTCAGTTCTTATTTTTCTTTTTCT
Source organism: Rubia tinctorum (assembly GCA_032355605.1). NCBI lineage: Eukaryota > Viridiplantae > Streptophyta > Magnoliopsida > Gentianales > Rubiaceae > Rubia > Rubia tinctorum. Next base: position 4,372 of record JAULKM010042132.1, read on the forward strand.
ATATTTGGGACTAATTAATGACTTACTCATGATCCATTCCTAATAGGCTTGTAATCAAGTAAGCACAAACCACCATGCTTCTTATGCTCCAGTATACAGCCGAGGGAATATGAGCAAGAGCCATCTCCATTGGAGGCGTATCATCCGCTATGTACGAAGCCGGGAGTCCCCTGAACTCAACAATGCACTTAGCTACATCTAGCATTACTTTGACGAGGTTGTTGATTGCATCAAACCGTGATTTCAGTGCATTCGAGTGCTCCAGTATGTCCGGTAACTGTTTGAGAACGGATATGGACTTCGCGAGAGGATTAGTACCAAACAGCTTTGCAAGAAGCCAGAACTCCCCATAGTTGACAGCAAATGATGCCAATGCTGTGACTGCTTTTGCATCCCAGCTATAGCTTGAGAGCATGTTTAAGATGGCCATTGTTGCCGAGTGCGCATCTCCACCACCCGAGCACTTGCACGACAACTGCTAGCACATATACATTCAGACGAATCTAACACTATGCCACATGATAATAAGGTTAAACTTATATATCAATAAAATTTATGGTTGAACTTAATCAATTTTGACTAAAGGAATAGTGCAATTGCAGTTTAAAATGGAACAGTATAACCTTTTGGTAATGCATGGAAATTAGCTAACCTCACAACACACTCTGTGTATTATGTGTGCCAATCCATCCAAGATCCCATCATTTTCAGCAATTGCAGCCTTTTCCTCCATTGCATCACCATCTTCATGGTGAGTTCCCTAAGTAGGCAAAAAATTCTGGTAAATGTTGGAAAATATAAGAATCATTAACTTGAATTGGCGCGTAATTCACTACATTTATAACTCCATCTATCCCTGGTGAGACATGATGCAGAATCGCCTCGATGACATGGAGAATCGGTTTGACTTCAAGCTCACGATCGTCGGGAGCATGAGTTCCCTGAATCTGCTTCATCATTGCTAGGTCATCTGATGCTGAGAACATTCCGCGATCGCGCCTCATCATTTGCATGGTCTTAGGCTGAATAGCAGTAGTAGCCATTTTTGTTGCTATAGAATTTGAATATACTTATAATTTTCGGATTCTAGCTATGACTATCCTAACATGCATTGTATGCTATATATAGTGGATCAGGAGGAGGAATAAAGGGTATAAAGCCTGTGAATCTCTACCTTACTTGTAGGAAGTGCAAATCTCTTAAAAGCCAGTTTAGATATATAGATAAGGGCATACCTTCTTTTTTCAAAGTATGATGAGGATATATATTACCTTTGGTGGCCCTGACAATATTGCCTTTTTTTTTCTTAATAATAAAGTGTGAAATTGCATTACTTGGTCATTAAACTGAGAACAAAAAGTTGTCCTAATTTTAAATGAACAATTGTTTAAACTTTAAACACAATCAGAACTCAGCCAATATATATATATAAACTGCTACCTTAGATAAAGCAACGGAGACAAAAGGCCGATACTCAGCAACCATTTCCAATTGTTTAAGCAAAAGCAATCAAATGATAGAGTGTCACGTGGAAAATCATCTGGTTTTCACTTTATGAGCTGAAGGAATCCAACATATCTGCATGCATTAGTATTCATTAGACAAATGAGAGAGAGATGAAAAACAGTACTACGGAAGTACTGTTGAGACTAGGGGTGGGCATGGGTCTAGGTAGGTTGAGGCGGTTCGGCTGTCTCGACCCAAATTGCCCAAAATTTTGGAATAAATAGGTCGGGTCGGGACAAAATTTCCTCAGTTTAGGGTCGGGTTGGGTCGGTTCAGCCTGAGTCATGTGAGTTGATCCAAATCGACAAAAATATGTAAAAAATAATTTTTTTAAATTTTTTTAAAAATAAAATATATTATTTTAAATGTAATAATATTTAAATAATAAATAAAATTATGACTTATTTTTATACAATTTAAAATAGAAAAATTATATTATATTTAATTATATATTATTCACTTGATAAAGAAAAATATAATTATTTTCATTTTACTTAGTTAGAATACTTTTAATATTTCATTTAAAAATTTATTTTACAAAAAAATATTTATACAATTATGAATATATATTTCATATGTTAATAAATATATTATTTATAATTAATAGTAGCTTTGCAAAAAATATTTTTAGTTTTATAAAAAAAATTTAAGAATGTTAAACTTATTTATGAATTAAATTAATGGTGGGTATGTTGTATTAAACTAATTCTTTTTTATGATTTTATTTCAAGAAAATGGGGTCAAAACAGGCCGATTTGGGTCAAAATCTGACCGACCCATTTTGACCCGACCTACATTGTCCCAAATAGGACATTGACCTGACCCGACCCATATGGGCCGGGTCAAAACGGGTCAGGTCAAACAATTTGAATACCTCTAGTTGAGACAAAGGACCAAACTGTTACTGTAGATCCTTAAATCCTCTGAACATGTAGTTTTCGAAGATAATGAGGGCCTTGAGGAAGGGAGAAGCAATTGGAGGTAGGGTAAGAAATGAGAGGGAAAGATGAAGACCGGTACTATGAAAATACTGTTGAGACAAAGGACTAAGAAATTACTGTAGATCCTATAATCCTCTCTATTAATATATATAGAGATATTTATTACATGAAAGAACATGCCTACTTTATTCTTAAAATTATAATGCATCCATGTGTAGTTGTGCATTTTTCGTGCATTGAAATTTACCACAATTTACTTTTAGGCTTAAAAATACACATTTTAAAGATTTTCACAATTCAATTTTCAGGCTAATAAAGAATATGGTATGTGCATTGCGAGGGAACGATGAAATTCATACGCATGCATAGCCTGAACCAGCTCGACTAAAACATCAAAAAACGCAAATAAGCAACATGCAAGATCAAGATCAAGACTCTAGTTCTAAAACTAAACAACCCAAAAAGTTTGAACAGGAACTTTAGGTGCTAATAATACTGAATTGAGCTATTGCAATACTTTTACAAGTATTACTTAAGGTGATGTTGCATTAGATTTAGCGTAACACTTTTCAAAATTTTGGCAACACTTTTCAAGATTTAGGTAACACTTTTTAGAGGTTAACATTTTTTAGAGGTTTAAGTAACACTTTTAGAGTATGAAATCCATACGCATGCACGGCTCGAACTAGCTCGGCTAATACATCAAAAACTGCACAAATTAATAAGCAACGTGCACGATCAAGATCCAGAGTCTAGTTTTATATCTAAAAAACACAAAAAGATTAAACAAGAACTTGAACACGTCAAACCCACCATTGAACTTGCAGTTTTTGAAGACAACGATGGTCTTGAGGGAGGGACAAGACATTGGTGGTAGGGTGAGAAATGAGATTAAAAGATGAAAAACTGTACTACGAAGGTACTGTTGAGACAAAGGAACACAAAATTACCATAGATCCTTCAATCCTCTCTATTAATATATATAAAGATGTTTATTATATGAAAGAACATGCCTAATTTATTATTATAATTATAATGCATCCATATATAATCGTGCATTTTTCGTGCATTGCAATTTGTCAAAGTTTAATTTTAAGATAAAAAAATAAACATTTTAAAGATTTTACCATTCAATATTAAGGCTAATAAAGCATATGGTTGGTGCGTTGAGAGGGAAAGACGAAATCGATACGCATGCACGGATCGAACCAGCTTAACTAATACATGAAAAACTGCACAACTAAGCAATGTTCAAGATCAAGATCTAGTGTCTAGTTTTATATCTAAAAACCCAAAAAGATTAAACAGGAACTTAAAGACATCGAACCAACATTTGAACATGCAGTTTCTGAAGACAACGAGGGCCTTGAGGAAGCAAGAAGAAATTGGTGGTGGGGTGAGAAATGAGATTGAAAGATGAAAAACTTTACTACGAAAGTACTGTTGAGACAAAGGAACAAAAAATTACTACGGATCCTTACATCCTCTCTATTAATATGTATAGAGATGTTTATTACATGAAAGAACACGCCTAATTTATTCTTATAATTATAATGCATCTATATTTAACGGTGCCTTTTTCGTGCATTGAAATTAGTCACAATTTAAATTTTAGATAAAAAGTAAACATTTTTAAGTTTCTACAATTCAATTTTATGGATCGTAAAGCATATGGTCTGTGCATTGTGAGGGAAAGATAAAATCCATACACATGCACGGCTCGAACCAGCTCGGCTAATACATCAAAAACCACACAAATAAGCAACGTGCAAGATCAAGATCTAGAGTCTAGTTTTATATCTAAAAAACTCCTAAAAATTAAATGGGAACGTGAACACGCCAAACCAACCTTTGAACATGCAGTTTTTGAAGATAATGAGGGCCTTGAGGGAGGGAGAAGTCATTGGAGGTAGGGTAAGAAATGAGAGGGAAAGATAAAGACCAGTGCTACGAAAGTACTGATGAGACAAAGGACCAAGAAATTACTATAGATCCTTAAATATCTCTATTAATATATATATATAGATGTTTATTACATGAAAGGACATGCCTAGTTTATTCCTATACTCCCTCCGTCTCAGTCAAATCTGCACACTTTTTGGTCAACTTTCTCAAAACACGTTTGGCCATAAATTTCTACTATTATATAGACACCAGTATCATCATGCGAGATATTGTTTGACTCATTTATTTTTGTATTTTCTGAATATCAAATTTTAACACAATATTAATATACATAAATAAAGTTATTGTTGGTCAAACATGATATGAGAAAATTGACTAAAAAGTGTTAAGATTCACTTGGGAGGGAGAGAGTAATTATATTGCATCCATAAATAACTATACATTTTTCGTGCATTGAAATTTGTCTTAATTTACTTTTAAGCTAAAAAATAAACATATTAATTTTTTTACAATTCAATTTTCAGGCTAATAAAGAATATGGTCGTGGATTACGAGGGAAAGATGAAATCCATACACATGCACGGCTCAAACCAGCTCAACTAAAACATAAAAAACTGCACAAACAAGCTACATGCAAGATCAAGATCAAGAGTCTAGTTTTACAACTAAAAAATCCAAAAAGACTTAACGGGAACTTGAACACATCACACCGACCTTTGAAGATGCAATTTCTGGAGACAACGAGGAACTTTAGGGAGGGAGAAAACATTAGTGGTAGGGTGAGAAATGAGAGGGAAAGATGAAGAACAATACTACGAAAGTACGGTTGAGACAATACACAAAACTATTACCGTAGATCCTTAAATATTGTCTATTAGTATATATACACGTATATATAGATGTTAATTACATGAAAGAACATGCCTAATTTATTCCATTTAATTTTAATGCATCCATAAATAACCGTACATTTTTCATGCAATGAAATTTGTCACAATTTACTATTAAGCTAGAAAATAAACATTTTTAAGTTTTTACAATTCAATTTTAAAAGCTAATATAAAATATAGTTCATGCATTGCGAGGGAAAGATCAAATCCATACTTATGCACGTCTCGAACAAGCTCGGATAAATGATAAAAAAACCGCACAAATAAGTAACACGCAAGATCAAGATCAAGATCAAGAGTCTAGTTTTACATCTAAAAAAACAAAAAAGACTGAATAGTAACTTGAACACGTCGAACCAACCTTTGAACATGCAGTTTCTAAAGACAACAAGGGCTTTGAGGTAGGGAGAAGCCATTAGAAGTAGGGTGACAAATGAGAGAGAAAGATGAAGAACAGTACTACGAAAGTATACGTACTGTGTAGACAAAGGACAAAAACATTACCGTAGATCCTTAAATCCTGTATATTAATGTATATAGAGATGTTTATTACATGAAAGAACATTCCAATTTTATTCCTTATCATTATAATGCATCAATATATAACCCTGCATTATATGTGCAATGAAATTTGTCAAAATTTACTTTTTATCTAGAAAATAAACATTTTAAAGTTATTGCAAAAAATATCAGGTTAATAAATAAAATGGTTCATACATCGAGAGGGAAACATGAAAGCTATACGCTTGCACGGCTCGAACCAACTCGGCAAAAACATAAAAATTTGCAAGGATAAGCAACATGCAAGATCAAGATCAAGAGTCTAGTTTTACATCTTAAAAACCCAAAAAAAACTGACCAAGAACTTGAACACATTGAACCGACCTTTGAACATGCAGTTTCTCAAAAACAGCGAGGGCCTTGAGGGAGGGTGAAACCATTGGAGGTAGGGAGAGAAATGAGAGGAAAAGATAAAGAACAGCACTATGAACATACTGTTGAGACAAAGGACCTAAAAATTATTGTAGATCCTTAAATCCCCTCTTTTAATATATATATATAGATGTTTATTAATTTATTATTATCATTATAATGGAGGTATATATACATACATATATATATATACATACATACATATATATATATACATACATATATATATATACATACATACATATATATATATATACATACATACATATATATATACATACATATATATACACATATATACATACATATATATACACATATATACATACATATATATATACATATACATATACACACACATATATATGTGTGTGTGTGTGTGTGGGAGGGTTTAGGTGAGATAGCCTACATATGTGAGACGATAATGTTGTGTGAGACCAAATCTAAACCACTAATACAATTTCATCCGACCGTTTTTTATTTAATTATATGTTAGTTAAATTAAAGATTGAAGTGGTCACCTCTAAACTGCGTAACTCACACTGTAGAACTCTCCAGCTTCAACGGAGGTCACCGCCACCGCCTTGGCTTTGCAGATTTTTTCAGCGATTACAACAAGAATGAAGCTCTCTCGCTATTATTCTCATTGATTTGCTTCCTTTCAGCTCGAAAGTTCTCTCTATCCACCGCCTTCCTCTCTCCCTTCATCGTCAACTCTGTTTCCGCTGACTTCTCCATCTACAGGACCCGACTCGCTTCTCTCAACTATTTGTCACAATCTCTCCGATGCATTTGTGTGAGGCCATACCAGTGCCACTAACATAGAGAGTGAAGTCGGAGCTTGTCGATGATCTCTGCAGCATTCATGGCATTTGGAAGATCCTGTTTGTTGACGAACACAGGGAGTACAACATCCCGTAGCTCATCATGTACGTGGATAAATTATTTATCAGAACCATAATGAAAGATCTTTTTCATTTCTATGTAGTATCTATGATGAATTCCATCATGAAAGGTGATCACAAGAATATGTCCTTGTCATCATGTAGCTATCAGAATGTAGAAAGAGTAAGCATTAATAATGGTACAAGTCCATTTCACTTCTTTCACAATATTTAAACAACATAGGCTAAATTCAACCAGCGGTGGTAAAGTTAAACGATAGATTTTGTATCTCGTTCAACATCCATGTAATTTATTTGGAGTCTCAACAACACGGTCTCTGTCATTACTATAAAAAAAAGTCCCTGAGTGTTTTGGAAGTAATATCTCCACAATGGTCAGAGGTGGAAACCAAGAAACAAGAAAAAACTATCAGAAAGCAGAAATCAATTTCACTTCCGCTAAATATTTAGTTTAGCTCTGGATGTGAAATAATGGGGAATTGCTCCTGTCTTTCTAGTTTTATCAACAGCTTCAAAATGAATCACATTTAAGATACACTTAAGGCCCCTTCAAGTTCAACTTGAAGCATCCACAAGTATAACTTGAAGCACCTACAAACTATATGAAAATAAATTATTATTTATACTCAAAGCAGCTAAAGGCTATATTTGAAAGCACCTCCTTCTATATTAGAAGTACCTCTATATTCTAATGTATAATTTTTTAAAGTTGTTATTCAAGCATCAACAAATATAATTTAAATAACCTACAACTTATACTCAAAGCACATATAAGTAATTCTTAAAGCATCTTCATATTATACCATGTATACTTGAAGCAACTGCAAGTTTATCTTAAAAACCTATAAGTAGTTCCTTTGGGGACATCTGATAAAAAACTTTTAAGTAATACTTAAAGAACCTTCAAATTATACTTGGAGCACCTTCCATGTATACTTGAAGCACCTACAAGCTTATCTTAAAGAACCTACTAGTATCATTTGAAGCCCCAAAAAACTTAACTTAAATAATCTACGAGCTTAACTTCAAACGCCCTAGGTAGCACGGGTACGGTAAATAGGTCATGGTACCCGTACACGATAAGTACCGGGTACGAATTCGGCGCGGATTTGGTAAAAAAAGTCCCCAGTACGGTTTAACTTTTTGGGTAATTTGACCGGGTACGAGCATGGTCAAGGGTAGGATCAACTTTCTTCGGTACGATTTTGGTACATTGTACCCAATTAAATATGAATAAAAAAATCTAAATTAAAAATATAAATAAGAAAAGAGAGGAAAACTCAAGAAAAACCCTTCAGAGTGTTCAAAAGATGTGGGATGTTGGTGGAGATGCATTTGATTCTATTAAAATGTTGGATTCTTAGAGTTTGCGAGCCTCTCACTTAATGAGCCGGACTTGAAGAAAGAGTTTATAGTTAAAGATTGATGTTTTTCAATAACTTTTTATGCTCATTGCTATGCTTTTCTTTGACTTGGAAAATAACTTTATTTGGTGTTTGCTTATTTTATAGTTTTATTTTTTAAGACATCGAACTATAATCTTTTTATGTATTTTATTTTCTAGTTATTGTGATAAATATTAAGTTCGAACTACATTTGGATGTTTTCATTTACTTTAAATTGTTTACAATATAAAATCATATTATCTTTGATTCAGAAATGATT
>JAULKM010042143.1:0-13114 GCA_032355605.1 Rubia tinctorum
CCCCCCCCCCCCCCCCCCCCCCCCCCCCCCCCCAAAGGCTCGGTATTAGACCTAGATTAATCTACTGGAGGTCAGCATGTTTACTGCTATGTGTGGATTTTTTATAGAATGATAGGAACATGTCTTCTTTTGTATGGTTGAGGGTAGATTGTGTGTTAGGCCTTACGTTATCAAATATTAAATTGTTCCTTGCCATCCACAAGTTCCAACAGAGGGAGTAAGGCATATCAGTTGAGTATGAATAGAGGTAGTACCTTTTAGAGACCAGTAAAAAGAAAGCCTATCGAAAATGGACTCAAAATTTGGGGTTACAATTCCTAAAAGAGTATTCATAGCTTTCCAGATTTCTTTTGCTAATGTGCAAGTATTAAAAGAATGTGTCATGGAGTCTTCATTTTGGCACGAAGGGCATTTAGAAGCAAGAGATATATTTGAGAAAAATAAAACATCGTCAAAGGGAAGCACAACATTAGTTAGTTTCCACATGAAAACATAGACTTTTTTAGGCATTTTTGGGTTCCAGACATTTTCATAATCCTTATGTTACCTTTTTTTGAGCTACTGCCATGTGAGCTCTTAAAGGTAAAATTCCCATTATTTGAGTTTTTCCAGATAAGCATGTCTTGTCTATCTTGGTGTACCTGTGCTTCCTGCAAGAAGAGTAAAATATTAGGAGGCAAGCATTGGAGCAGTGGTAGATATGTAAGCTTATTTAGTATGAACTCAAAAATGGAGATGTGGGAGGGAATGGTGTTAGGTTGCATCCTGTCAATTAGTGTCCCAAAACCCGTCCAGTTTGAAGTTAGAAAATTTGCTAACCCATTTCCATGTAAAACCCAGATATTACTTAGAGCTAGGTTGTCCATCTTAAGTAATATTTTCCTATTCTGTGAGTTTCTTTTGTTTTGTGGGAGTGACCATAAGAACTGAGCACATAGAGTTATACCTATTGAAATTTCCACCAAAGGTTCAATGAGAATGTGTCTATTATGTCTTTAAACCTCCTCAGTCCTAGTCCATTTTGTTCAAAGGGAAAGCATATTCTATCAAGACGGAGCCATATCTTTTTAGTACTGTCATTCTCAGTTTCACCCCAAAAAAATCTCGTGATTTTCTTTTTAAGCTCTTTGATTACAGTCTTTGGTGGTTCCATTACTGCCCATAAGTGTTGTGGAATAGAATACATAACAGATTTAATCAATGTTAATCTTCCAGCCATACTTAACCATCTATTCTTCCAATTCTTAAGTTTTTTTATCATACAAATCAATTAAAGTCTGAAAGTGTATGCCTTTTATTCTTCCTTTGAATATCGGACAACCTAGATAAGTGAAAGGGTAGCTTCCAGGTTTCATCTTCAATTGAGATTTTAGAAAATGCTCCTGGTCTTTTGTGGCTGAGCTACTTAGAAAGTAATTACTCTTGTCGTAATTAATCTTTTGCCCAGATGTAATTTCAAAGACTTCCAAAAAGGCTCTCAGTCTTACAATTGTGGTCTTAGTGGAATTAATGAATAAAATTGTGTCATCTGCATAACTAAGATGTGATATGCGGATGGAGTTTGATGGCAGTTGATAAAATTTTAGTTTTCCATTAAGAAAAATGAGCTGTAAACTTCTAGAGGAAGCTTCCGTAAAAATATTAAAAAGAAGGGGGGAGAGTGGATCTTCTTCTTAATACCTCTTGTAAGTTGAAAAAATCCAGAAGCCTTCCCATTTATTAGAACAGAGAACCAAGGCGATGAAAGATTGGATATGATGATGTTAATGAAAGCTGAATTAAATCTGAATTTAGCTAAAATTGCAGCTAAGAAAAACCACATAACCCTATCAAATGTCTTTGCTAAGTCCAGTTTTAAGATGCAATTGGTGATCTTTTTTGTTATTCATAAATATGATTAGTTCCTTTAGGTGTATGACGTTATCAGCAATTTCTTTCCCTTTTTATGAATGTTGATTGTTGATCTGAAATAAATTTAGGCATAATAGCATTTAATCTCATAACTAAATGCTTGGTGAAGATTTTATTTATGAAATTAGACAGGGAGATGGGTCTATAATCCGAAAAAGTTACAGGGATTTCCTTTTTAGGGATCAAACAAATGCAAGAGCTAGAGATACCTGGGGGTATTTTTGAACTTGTCATGAATTCATTTGTAGCCTCTAGCACATCATGTTGAATGATATCCCAACTATAACTAAAGAAGGTAGCTGAATAACCATCTGGCCCAGGGGTGCCATTTTGGGTTAATGATTCAATTACACTCTTTAGTTCAGTGGTGGGAGGGGTCAGTAAGACTCTATTATCCTCGAGTGTAATAATATTAGAGACCTGGCTGGTGAAGTGGGATAAGAATAGATCAGAGTCCTCAGAATGTTCCTCTTGTAACAGTTCTTTATAGAATTGAATAGCTTCCTTTTCAATTTCCAATGGATTATCCGTCCATTGTCCATGAGTTGTCTTAATTCTTGAAATATTTTGTTTAACTCTTTTTTTTTTTACCGTGACATGAAAATATTTCATGTTTTCATCACCTTCTTTTAGCCATTTCACTTTGGCCTTCTGCTTCCAGAAAGAAGTTTCCTCATTTAAGGTTTTAAACATTTAGGCTTGTTTGTGTTTTAAATCTATGAAATCCTAAGTGGAATGACTAGCATCGTAGGTTATTTCCTGCAATCTTAGGGAGTCCTCTACTGCCTTGATGTTTCCATGAATGTCACTGAAGATTTCCTTATTCCATTTTTAAAGTTCTATTTTAAGTCTTTTCATTTTTTTAAAACAGTTTGATCATCGTTGATTCAGGGATAGGCTGATTCCAGTTTCTATGAATTACTTATTTAAGGTCTTATCTAGTAGTCCAAACGTCTAAAAACCTAAAGGGCTTAGGATGTGTGGGTAAATCACTGCCTATTGTCAGGAGTAAGGGGATGTGATTAGATGTGTGTTTGTTTAGAGTGTGGATTGAGCTGTTAGGGAATGTGAGTAGCCAATCACTATCAGCTAATCCTCTGTCTAATTTTTCAACTGTAGGGGGTGATCTATAGTTTGTCCAAGTAAATGTATTTCCAACGGTGAAGAGATGATTGAGTTAATTGCGGCTTATGAAGTTGGAGAAATATCTAATGATTTTAGTGTTGTGTTTACTAGGTCTTTTATACTTATGTATGCTTGTTAAGGCATTAAAATCCCCAATAAATAGCTTTTTTGGGCCAAATATTTGTTGGAGATCAGACCAAAGAGATTTCCTATCTTTCCTGTTGGTTGCAGCATGAATGAAAACAACTTTCATGCTGGCTTTAAAACTGGGGTTAGAGATTGTAGTTTCAGTGAATTGGGATGTGTCTTTGTCTAGTACAAAATGAAAATGGCCATTCCATATAATCCATATATTATTTACCTGACAGCTATGGGCTTTATCAAAACTTAGTTTCCTTCTATATGTGTCTATTAAGTAATGTTTATGTGTTGGCTCAAACACACATAGCAGTTGTATTGTATTGATGTTTATTAATTTTTGAGTCTATTGAATGAAGTTTCTATACCCCTAAGATTCCAGACTAAGCATTTAGTTCCCATGATCTTATTAATCATTAAAAATCTGTGTTTTTTTCTCTTTGATGCTGACCCGATGTTAATCTTGTTAAGCTTGTTAAACAGAGTCCTTTTTCTAGTTTTTATAGGTTTAAAATTTACCTGAATTGGAGTAAGGGTACTTACCTGGTCTTTCCAGAGCACTTGAGCACTTGAGAACTTGATTATGCTATTTCCTCAGAGTCATTATCCATAATGCTAAAACGATTTCCACTTTGAGGGTTGGACCCGAGTAAGGGAGAGAACTGATGAGAGTAGTTATTGATAGGGATAAGCATCGTACCTATTTGGTCGTCATCAGGAAACTCCTTTTGTAATTAACTGTTGTTTAGCTCTCTCGGTGAGAGCGGCCTTAGTGGCTCCCCCTTTGAGGTGGTAAGATCATGTGAGAGTGGTGTTATTGGCTCTTCCTTTGAGGGCGTATGATCCTGTTTTTCCACAGTTTGTTTATTAGCTGGTTCCTGTAGAAGATATTGTGGGATGCTACTAGGTGGTTGTTTTTTAATAAGAGGTGGTCTTTGTTTCACTTCGTTAGTTTCAGCAAGTAGGCTGTGTGTATTGACCATTTCTTGCTGGATTGGTTGAGGCTCTTTGTTTTGGGTTTCAAACTTTTTTTTTGTTTTTGGGAAACTGTGGCACCAGAGGTATTGTTTGTGGTTGGGTCTTGGTTTGAGGCTTTCAAATTGTTTTGGTTAGTAACAGGTTTGTATATGGATTTTGGTATGGGTTTGGGGACAAGGTTTGGATTCAGTATCCTGCATTTGGATACTTCATGGCCTATTTTCCGACAATGAGAAAAGTATAGAGGGAGGTTTTCATACTCAATGTTGTATTTTTCATTTTTGGTAATTGATCCTAACCTGATGAACCCGGGAAGTTGTGCTTGCAAATTCACCCCACACAGAGTTTGAGAGCAAAGGGTCTCGTTAATCTCTCAGTTGCTAAATCCATCTTAATAAAGCTTCCAACCTGTTTCCCTATTGCTTCGATTGCCAGGATATTGTAGTAGTATAGAGGCACATTTCGAATTGTAATCCACGTCGGAACTATAGATGACTCGATGTAGGGTTTGAATTCCGGTGTCCACCTTAGCACCCTTATGTTCAGCCTGTTGGAAGACCAGATTGCTTTCATCAAGCAATGTTGAAGTCCTCTTTTAGTTAGATTCTGATTAGTATGTTCTTGAAATCAATTACCCCCAATTGGTAGCTTCCGTTGAACCCTGTGATTTTGAAGTCTTGTTCGATTCGATCCATCGCCGGTCTTCCTTTTGGGAAATTGTCAATAAGCGCATTTTTGTAGTGAGATGACAACTCAGTGATTTGTTCATTAGTGAAAAGAACACATGGCTCTCCTTTGAAATTTGTGGTCGGAGTGAGTTCTGTGGAGGGAAGAGTGTTAGAGATTGGTGGGTTTCTGGCTTGGAGTGCTTGGGAGAAGCTTTTTGGAGCTTGAGCCGCCATGGCGGCGCTTAAGAAGTCGCTGCCAGAAGGTTCGCCGGAGTAGCAGAGGTTTGTCGAAGATAGTGAAGAGAGGCGTTGACTAGCCATTTCAGAAAGTTAATAGAGAGATGGGAGAGAATATTCGTTTAAGAGAGATCAGCGAATCACGTGTGTTACTGGCTAGTTAACATTGCGCGTCGAGTAGCAAGTGTTATTTTTTTATACTCCTTGTGTCCTAGTTTAAGCTGCACAAAACTTTTTCAAGGTCTTAAAAAAATATGTTTGACTGTTAATATATTTAACTACGTTTAATATCGCCAAATTAAAAGTTGATATTTAGAAACTACTTATTACGACAAATCCAACAATATCACATACAATAGTATTATTGTTTATATTTATTCAAATATGTGGTCAAAATTTGAGAGTGTTAACTGTCAAATAGTAAGTGTGCAGTTTAAACTGGAGCAGGGGGAGTATAATAATTGTTATTTGAATTTTTATTATATCTTTTTAACTTTTGTGAGATGGACGGGAAAAAAATTGTGCCATTTTTTGTTGGAATAGAGGGAGTACATGCAATTCTAGTACATAAATAAACTATTTCATGCCACAAATATATGGAATTTGATTACATGTAGAGGGCATTTGCAAGTTCATGATTAATGCGATGAACCTCTAAAACAGACTCTCCGGGGTAGTTGTAGAAGGAAGCTCCGATGCCAAAGTTAGGCCAATATTATTCTATCTGAGTATTGATAATTTAATGAATAGAATAGATAAATACCTCGGTATTTATAGGAGGTTGTTCTCAAGAGATATCTCACTCATGTTGGGGTAATATGTGTTTTCCACATAGGAATATGTGTCTTACCGCCATAAATTTAGTATATCATTATTATACCTGAAAAATAAGTGTATTCCGTGGTAGAATCATATTTGAATATCTTCCCTCTAACTATATAGCTTTGGCCCAACAAAATGTAGTGATGTAGCCTTTGGCTCATATGAAGAATAATAGCAAAACTAGTTTTGGAAGCTTTTGACTTTAATTTTTTAATTTCTCTTTTTTGTACTATAAATAACACCTTATCCATACATGGATGATGAACAAAGTATTCTCCTTGTCTTCCTCTGCCACTAGGCTCTGGTGGTAAATTTTGTGTACGTTGAAAAACAATATCACCTTGTACCTAGTGATTGCTTCGACGAGCTTATCAATTGGGGGAAACAGATAGTTATCCTTGGGACAACACCTATTCAAGTTAGTGAAGTTGGTGCGCGTTCTCCCTCACCAGTCATACTTTTTTACCATGACTGGATAGGCCATCCACTCTAGGTAGACACCCATTTTGATCACGTTCGCTTTGAGTAGGTTTGTCACTTCCTCTTTAATGGTTGTCCCCCTTTTGGGATAAAAAATTGTATACTTCTATTTGATTGGTTTGATCACGTGGTCAATATTCAATTGATGCACCACCAAATGTGTAAGGACCCCTGTCAAGTCAAAAACATGCCTTGAAAAGACATTCGAAATACTCATCGAGTAAAAACCATAGTCGCTACTTCACCTTAACCGGTAAATCTTTACCAATTTCCACAGTCCTTGATGTTCGGACGAGCATATTTTCCACATTGGTGGGTAAGACATTGGTAGCCTCTTTGTGGATTGTGTTAACCATTCCCATCTTGTTAATCTCCTTCCAAACTATCACTATGCAATGTTGAGCCATTGCTTGATCTCCTTTCACCAAAAAAGTACCACTATTAGTTGGAAATTTCATTGTCAAGTGGTATGGAGACCAAATGGATCTATCTTGATTCATCAACAGGCGACCATGATTACTTTTAAAGCTGAAGGGGCATCTACAATGATGAAGTTGCAATCAAATGTCTTGATTTTATCTCCATCACCGACGATCACTGTAAAGAAATTATACCAATTGAAAAATTGACTCTGCCTGTGAATCCTGATAATTGTGACATAGACCTTTGTTTGGATCCTAATTCTTTTGTGTCATATCATTTTATTCTTGTGAAAGTCACAATAATATGAGGCCCACTTGTTTCGGTCCAAGAGGATGAAAGATATACTGATTGACAGCTATGATATGCCTCTTTGAATGTGATTGCGAGATTTATCCTCCAACCCAAGACTTCATTGGCGAGTTTGATCTTTCCCGCCCTTCGAATGTCATTTTCTATCTTGCATTTAGTTGTTTCTTCTACTTTAGCATTTATCTCCCCAATGCTCTGGAGCAGCTGAATGGTGGTTGGGGATCAGCCACAAGATTTTCGTATAATTTTTATCGGTCATACCATTCATGTACCCCCGAGATGACCATTGAGTACGTCTTGTCTATGGCTTTCAGAATCTCTTATGTATAACACCTACAAACGGTAGTTGTTAATTTTTTAGGGTTCTGTTGAAGGTTAGCATGGTTTTCATGGTTCTGGTGAACTTTCTCAATGGATAAAAGTGAGTTACAGGTGCAAACTGCCTTGAGGCAGAGATTCGAACCACTACAATGTCTTCCCTCTGAGGTAAGAATCGACCTATTTGCACTTCATATTTGGAGGAGTGCTCCCCAATTCTATGACCTGATCGTAGGTCATTAGAAATTTCCCAGTATCTATTCCTCCATTGTATATAAGAACATTTGTGGATAACTTATGCGTAGGATCCCAAGGTGTTGCTGATACAGAGTGTACGAATAGTGAAGATACTTCTTGTCTAACTTTCTCGATCACACACTCGATTCCCCAGTCGATAGTGCCGAGCTTTATGTTTTCAACCTGTTTTTTTTATCCTTGGATAGGTATCCATGGGCAGTTTGAGTATGTATGAACTGTACCTACTGGTGCTCGAGTTTCAATGGCAGTAATGTGGGGGAAGTGTAGCAACCCATGCCATGGGTTGCGAGATTATTTCAACATAAAGATCTAGCTCCCAATAGTGTGGTACATGTTGTGTAAGTCTGAGGAACAATCCATGATTGGCCATAGTCGATCCTTGTAATATGTGTTGTGATGGATGAACTCCCTTGGATAGATAGCCACAGGTGTTGTGGTGCCATCAACTGTGGCATTAGTGAAGATTGTTGATACACCGGCCATGCGGGTGTGACGTGGAAAACCCTGCACTCAGGCCTACGTGGGGGATTGCCATATTGGATCCCTATCATCGTAAAAGCGTTTGTCAGACGGTTGACAATATTATACTCCAGATTCAAGCTAGACAATCCCTATCAGTGTACAACCAACATTTTTAGGAGTATGGATTTCATCAACAAGCTAGACAACCATTTGATCCAAGGTTGCAGGTACAAAATCCAAGCTCATTTTAATGCCCTTGAGGAAATGGTTAAGTCACTTGCCCAGTGTCAGATGCAATTCCAACAGGCGACAACATCATTCCAACAAGCAACAACGGAATTCCAAGAGGAGATGAGATCATTCCAACAAGAGACCGGATTGAGTATTCCAACAAGTAGTTAGCAAGTTGGAAGAAAAAGTTTCAAAATACCATTTTATTTGGTAGTGCGTCCAATAGCTAATATTGGTTCACCGTGGCTGAAAAAGGTAAAGTTTTGAATGAAAAGATGACTGGAAACAAAGCAAAAGTGATGAAAAATTGATGGACGGTGATTTTTCCGACTGAGATATGCGATCGCTGCCACCAATCCGCAACCACGGAAATCCACCGAGTGACCACAACAATTCCGAGGCAAAACCGAGAATGAATATCGCGAACTCTTTTGTGTTAAAGTGAAATTTGATCCCTAAGATGCTCTTAAATTTTATTATAGTGACTATTTTGAATGCAATATTATTACAATTTTTTCTGTTGTGATAAGTTTTAACCTGTTGTAGAGCAGATCCACTCGTAGATTTTTTTTGCATCCACTAACACACAAGTAGGTGTGCCTAAATTGAATGTTAATGGAAAAACTTGATAGTTTCAGGTGGAGTGTTGAGTATAATGTGCTAAATAAGTGTGATATGCTATCTGGTGAAGTGGGAGAATTTGGAAAGTAACAATTGCTTGTGTTGGATGAAACACGCTTAGATGCATATGTTAATACAATCAATTATATGGATAAGATGAAGAAAAGGGAATAAAAAGTAAAAAGGAAAAGAATAAATTTTAAGTCTAAAATTTTAGTAAATGACTTTTTATTTCTGTGTTATAGAGGGAAAGATCCCAAATATTAAACTGACTTTTAAAAATGTCAGAGTAAAGATGTGTTACTTTTATATTAGGACCGAAAAATAAAGAAATATATGCAATTATAACCCAAAATTTTTAAGTAAATGTCAATATAACTCTCAAATAATTGAAACTACAAAACAATGCTAATTAGTTGATGAAAGGGCCAATATAACCCCCTAATGGACAACCAGGCGCTAACTTAGTTTTTTTTGCCGTTGACTCAATCTAAAATGACAAAAATGCCTTTTGACCTAAAAACAAAAAGTGTGTGGATAATTATACCCTTACCATCGTCGTTGCTGCTCAGCCACTGCTGCTGCTCTGCCACCACCGGTCCACTGTTGCGCCACCAAACCCACCACCACCAGATCCCAAACAACCCCCACCACAATATCCTCCCTCAATCATTCCACCGTCATCATCGAAATCCTCTCCGCCGCTGTCATTTTCTGGGCATCCGCCACCGTTGTCTTTAATTTACTGGTCGCCGCATTTTTTGGGCAGGGACTTCAACCGCTGCTTTATTCCACCATCGTCGTCTTCAAAAGCTGGGGTTTCGTCGTCGGCGTCAAGAAATTGGGGTTACAAAGATCAAAATTTGGGAGGTTTTGTTGAGATTTCTCAATAATATATCAACAAAACACATAGAAATTGAATACGACGATAACGGAGATCTCTCCGCTCTTTATTAGCTATTGAAGAAACCAACATTCTAACTTTTTGTGCCGGCGATCGAGATGGTAGGTCGCATTGAAAGCGTGGGAAGAAAAGAAGAAAAGAAGAAGAGAAGAAAGAAGAAGAAGAATAGGGTTTTGGGGGATATAATAGTAATTACAATTTTATAAAAAAAATTATTTTTAAAAATAATAGGGGTAAAATAGTCTTTTCACCTAATTTCGACCTAAATGTGCCGGAATGGGTATGTTTGTACCTTCACCTATTTTCTAGGGTTATATTGACACTTTCAATGTCAAAATGTTATATTGCTACTTAAATAAATTATATAGGATTATATAAGCTTTCACAATTAAATTTTGAACATTGATGGAGTCTAAAAAATCAATTATGTCTTCAAATATAGTTTCAAAAGACTCTAATAATTTGTTCCCTTTTGCCTTTTATATTTTGTTCTTAATTCACCGGTAAATTGTCAGTGTTATAAGTTATAACAACCAACTTTATATATTTCTTTAAATCTATGTATCAAGTCAAATAGACGTACAAGAGAAAGAGATGGTATCACGTGAGGCAATCTAAATTTTAGGTTACCTTTCAGCAATTCATTCTCCACTTTTTTCCACATTTCTTCCAAAATTGGAGAAAGGTCACTGCAAGAGATGTGGAGAAGAATGAGGAAAAATTACAGAAAAATTACTGCCTAAACTTTAGACGGCATAGAACAAGACTATATGTAGGAGAAATCGATGAGAAATTGCATACAAAATTCTTCCCACTACTAGCGCTATTATTATACTACCTACTTCCTCACTCTTTGGATTTAGCACAACAGTCTTATATGGTTGAATTTAATCAAACGAAATGAGTGAATGAACTAAATTTAGAAGAAAAAAATAGTAGAATGAGTGAATTAAATTGAATTAAGAGTTGCTAAAATAAACCTATGTTTTGGTCAAAATTGTCAATCTAATCCTATAAAATTTGAAAGTGCAATTCCAACCCTATAAAATTTGAAAGTCCAATTCTAACCTTTTTATTTGGTCAAAGTGTCAATCTAACCATGAAAACCTGAATTTAGTCGAAAACCACTAAAATGACCATTATACCCCTGATTAAAAAATATAAAAAATCTAAAATGATAATTTAACCCTATTTATCTCCAAGAAACTCATCCACTTACCTCTTCTCTCCCGAAAAACTATACTCCATATCCATTCTCCTTCTTTTCACCACCAGCGGCGGCGGGGTTAGAGCTAGGGCTAGCGGGGGCTTAAGGCGGCAAACTTAGGATTGGAAACGAGTGATGGATGATGGAGCAAAGGCGGATACAAAGAGCGGAGAACGTTTGGGCAAAGAGCGGAGGCGGCGACAATGGGGGTAATTGGTTTCCGGGTGGTGGCGATGGGGAGGTGAGGTGGTGGCGAGCGGAGGTAAGGTTTTGAGCGACAAGGATGTCTAGAAGAAGTGGTTGGGTGGGAGGGGTGGTGGTGGGGCTCGCATCAGGTGGTGGAGCGAGCAGTGAGGTGGCGGCAAGGGGAGGTAAAGTTTCGAGCGGCGGGTCTGGCTGAGAGGGGTGGATGGGTCGCTGGGAGCGGTGAACGACGACAGATTTAACTAGGAGGGATGGTTGGGTGAACGGAGGGGTGGCGGATTTAACGAGGCGGTGACAAAGAGGGTTTAATAAAACTGCCGGCGGGCTGTGGCAAAATACCCGATTCCGACGCCAAACACAGATTCTGGCGACGATGGTGTTAAAACGGCGGAGCAGCGACGGGTCTATGTGGGTGGAGGTGGTGATGGGTGGAACTCCAGATTTCTGCAATCTTCATATTTCGGCAGCCGGTGGCGGCGTGGCAGTGTGGCAACGTCAAAGCGGCGGGGCAACGTGGACGCTGGTTTCGTAGATAGAGAAGAGGAAGAACCCTAAGGGTGTTTTAGACATTAATTTGTAGTTTTAAGACTATGGATGTTTTAGACTTCTTAGTTTTGGTCAATGCTGGAAAATACCAAGTCAATGTCTGAATAGTGTCAAAAAGTTATATTGGCACATTTGATGAAAAAGTTATGGTTAAAATCGCACTTTCAAATTATACAAGGTTAGATTGACACTTTTGAAAAATAATATAGTTAGATTTTTATTTTACCCTTGAATTAATATTGTCAAAAAAATAAAGTGTGTCAAACTCATAGAAACAATTAAAATATATATATGTAAAACCCAAAGAAACAAAGAATGAAGCAAAAAAAAAAATTTAACCTCAAGTTTAGAATATCCAACTTTCTGGCAATCCACATAGTTTGATAGCAGTAAAACACAGTCAGCATGGACAAATTGTTCAATGAAATAGAGTAGGAAATATGAAATGGCATGTAAATGGATCAATGGAGTAATACTTTTCGTGTTCTTACTAGTTACACCGGAGAAATGCAATGTAAATGGAGTAGTCATACTTTTCACATCTGCCTTTAAATTTGAGGGAAAGTATACACTCAGGTACTAAGGTTCACCATAATGATATCATGACTACATTCTCATCTACATTAACTGAAGCTAGACAGTTTCCAACATGCAAACAACTACTACAACTACCCATCCTTTATGCCATGACAATTGGTCAGTTATATGAATCATATTTCGCCCTTTGACATTTCCTCACGTTTGAAGATGATAATGTATGAACGTGTATCTCACTATTTGAAATTGACAACATCACGTTTGAACGTGTATCTCACTATCTAAAATCGTTTGAAGATGATAATGTGTACAGTCACGTGTGGGATTTAATTATGGAGAGATGGAGAAGACACGTGTGGTTAATGGCTTAATTGATTGGCAATTTGTATACTTATGGTAAAGAAGAAAAAACTTACCATGTTGGAACACATACCGAAAATCAAGCAGAAGTGCAGATTTGAGAACCAATATTGCGGACGGATTTTGTTTATGGTAATGAGAGATTACGTGATATTGTGATTCAGAATTAGAAACATAATGAAATTATGGAAAATCCCTATAATTATGGAATTGTAATTGAAGAAGAATTATGGGATATTTGAGATAAGGAAAATCCCTTTATTTATGGGATTTGGATATGCTTCAGAAGCAGATTAGAAATAGGAATATTATGGAGATAATTATGGAGCTATTCTAATCTGCATTGGGCTATAAAAGGAGGACATTATATGGCTG
>JAULKM010042154.1:0-13114 GCA_032355605.1 Rubia tinctorum
GCTAGTAGAACTCTAGCCTAGTCAGCATGTCTATCTAGAATCAATCAAGTCTAATCAAATCAATCAAGTCTAATCAACATTTTGACTTATTCTAACACTTAATACCTAATTCTTCATTAATCATGATCAGTTTTTTTAAAAAAAAATATGAAAACCACCACGGAAAAAATGTTCCTTACTGGTGGTGGGATTCAGATTCTTGGAATTAATGTTATGAGTTTACCAAACTTATATTCGAATGTTTCTTCTGTTAAAAAAAATTATGAAAACCACCACGGAAAAATGTTCCTTACTGGTTGGTCATGGGATTCAGATTCTTGGAATTAAGGTTTTTATTTTATTCGTATATAATGCAAGAGTCTTGTCTATTGAAAGATTATTTTTCCATAAGTTATAAAAAAAATTAAAGTTTAAACTGTAAATTAGAAAAAATCAAGATAAAATTTTCGAGTTTCATTAATCGGGTCATAAACTTATAACCATTACAAGATGCATAATAATTTTTTAATATTACAACTAAAATATTTTACCTTTCTATAATTCTAACCCAATCTCATCTTTCCATAAACATATGAAAAGACGATTTTCCCAATATTTTGCCATAATTAATTAATGTTATGAGTTTACCAAACTATCGAATGTTTCTTAAGAAGAATGAATACGTTTTCGATTGCTAGTTGGTTCATTAATTTTTCAACCTCTTTGCTTTTGAAAACCGTTTTCCGTGTTCGTATATTTTTCAGTGTTGAAGCGTGTTATCAATTTTTTAGGAGTTCGTTTTTAAAGATGATATTTCCATGAATTATAAAAATAGCAAGTTTTACACGGTAAATCAAAAGAATTCAGGATAATGTTTTTGGATTGCATTATTCGGGTCATAAATTTATAACTATTGCACGTTATATAATAAATTTTTAATATTGTAACTTAAACTTTTTATTTTTTATAATTCTAATTCAAGTATGTCTTTCCCGTGCCTACAGAAAGACAGTTTTTCTCAAATTTTACTTTTTTCTTCTTCAATAGCATCGATTAATATTATATAATTAATGAAAAATTGTTATACTAACCATGCATGTTGACCATGAACAATTCATGCATCCATGCATGCATTTTTCTCTCCAACTTGTAGTTGAATATAGTGTAGTTGATCATAAAAGAAGAATATTGCTTTACCAGTTTCTAAATTAAATCATCTTAGCTGTAGGGACAAATTAAGAAATTAATATGAAGGAACACAGAGATTAATTGACATGCTTTGAAACTTCAAAAATAGATGGCTGGTCTTCAAGAAAAATTAACTAATAGAACCAGAAATATGTGTGGTGAATATGTTAGTGTCACGTGATTGATATGTACTTCGATTTTTTTTTTTGGAAAAATCAATCATTTTAAGATGTTGGGAAAAACATCCAACGACAATCATAATAAGTGAATTTGATATTCAACCTAACTAACCTCTAGCAATAACCAATCTATTGTAAGAATATTCAAAATACACGTCAACCTGACTGATCGTCTGTACTATTACAAATCAGATATCCAATAAAATTGTAACATTGCCCTCAGGGATATTAACTTGTTTCCGCAAAAATCATGATCACTTGGCAAAGATGAGCGTATCAGCATCAATATCACTACGCCAAACAGGGATCTACAACAGTTGTAACACCACTTGATTTTGATACAAAATACGACCTATGTTGTCCAAACTGTAAACACTTTGAAAACACACAGATCGAGAATGGAACTCATAATAGAGAAACACAAACGAAATCACGAACACACGATCTGTAAAACCGGAACATCAACATGAACAATTTGATTAAATTATCATCATGAACACATCAATCTAATCTATCAGGTCGAAGAACAATACTAATGTATGGAAACAATAAAAGTATATCAATTCACTACTACAAAAGAGAGCTATTGTAACACTTTTCTTGCAACACTAATTAAAAATGTTATAATAGCTTATAAAGTGTTACTTAAACCTTTGAAAAATGTTACACAAATCTTGAAAAGTGTTGTGTTAGATCTAATGTAACATCACCTAAGGTAATGATTGTAAAAGTGTTGTAATAGGTTCAACTTAGTATTATTAGCAACTATTCGTAAGGTGGGCATGGGCATGGAGATTGGAGGGACCATAACCCGCACCCGCCTCGCTCCCCGTTGCTATCCTTAGCACTAGTTAGCTTCTGATTTTGCTTAAGTTGAGACTGCGTCCCACCCTCGCTTGTCTCCGTACCAAAGGTATTTAGCTTTGTTGGCTGGAAGTTACGACTGGGCATGTAGTCTTCTCATTTCTTGCATCGGGTCAGCCACCCCCAGCGGAGCTGCTATTCGAATTACCTTTTGAGGTCATTGAAGTTCTCTGTGTCATGATCATGATCCTTATGGAAGGCAAATGAATTCCTTTGATATCTTGTCTGGTGGTGGGCGGGTTCACAAAAATCTTTGTTGTTCTGCCATATTTCTTTTTGCGACTTCGATAGCAGCATCATAGGAATACGATGCTACTACCTGTGATATCTATCCCTTTATCAACGAGGCTCTTTTTCCTCCCTTCACTACATATTTGTTAGTACCTGATCATGTTCGTTTCTCTCCTCATTCATTTTCCAACTTCTTGTTTTCTTCCTCTGTTCGAACAAACTTCCACAGGATTCTAGAGGTCCCTTGTATTATCAGGAAAGTTTGCGGTAGTTTTTTTGTAAAGTTCTCCTGATTACATACTGTTATGAAAGCTCCTTAGGACATTTAGTATGTCAGGTGTCGCACCTGCAGACTCTCTGAAACGAGACGGTTATGGTACTATGTTATACTTTCTCCAGTTTGTTGTACGACGTTCATTAGATACGCGAATGTCTTTGTGAACTTCTGCTTTTGGTAAAATCTACCCAAAAATTTGTCTGAAAGGTGGGTCCATGTCAGGATGCTTCTTCTTGGTAGGTTATCATACCATGTGATAGCCTTAGAAAAAATACGGGGAAAACTTTGCATAAAAGTTTGATGGGTGCATCGCGGAATCGCATTGTGATGCGATAAGAGTGAAGGAACTCTTTGGGATTCGTTGTTCCATCATATACTTTCACATGATGGGGTAGTTTGAAATTTCTCGGGATTGTGAAGTTCTATAAGTCTTCTACCAATGGGGAACGCTCTGCTTCCTTTTCCAAAACGAAATCTTTGATTCTTCGTTGTTCCTTTGGTTTCCATTTCGTTTGTTTTCTCGATATGGCCTGACTTTGGATTCCTGTTGATACTCTACTATGCTCTGAATGCATTGATATGTTGTGTGTAAAGTTGTTCCCAGTTGGCCTTTAGGAACGTTACGAATGCTCGCTTATCCTTTTCGTGCTTTGTGTCTGGGAATTCCACTTCATCTTCCTCTTCTTCGGCTCTAGCCAATTCATGTTTAGGGTCGTTGTTTATGGGTCTCCCCCGACTAGGCGTACGTGCCGATGACAGCTGACCAAGCGTCAAACTTCGATCATTCCTAGTAACTACCATAATAAAACAAAAACGGTCCACAGACGGAGCCAGTGATGTGGTAGATTCCTTTCGATGGTAGCATGGTGATAAACGAGGTGTGGGGGGTTCTCCTCGTCTAAAGTCCTACAGTCAAAGTCCCGGATTGTTTTGCAGAGAAAGCTTTGATGTTTAAGCTAGTACTTTTGTTTAGAGTTTATCTTCTAGGGATTTTTCGGAACATACCTCGCTTACTTAGCATCTTCTCTATTTATAAATGTAGCCAATCGATGGGAAGGGATATACACACCTAACAAAGACATTCAATTAAAAGCGATTCTACAATTTATACAAAACATAACGTAAACTTTGAATCACTACTTTTTTGAAATTGTTATTTATATCTTGCACATTAGCTAGATACGAATAATTTCAGATTACAAGCACTAAAATTGTTAATAAATAATAGACGGTTAAGTTAAACAATTGTCAAAGAAATTTAACAGGGCAGAATAAAAGGTAGTTGGACCACAATGTCAATGGTATTTGGTAGATGTTCATCAACTTATTCAACACCGGGTAACTCATGAATAAGGATGGAACAATAAAGCAGAGCAGTTAGGTACTGTTTTTGACTGTACATCCAATTTAGACGGGATTTCAAAGAAATCAAACTGAGGCACCCATTAGTCCTGGTGCTAGAAAGTTAAGAGTTTCGATTTCTCCCTACAACACAAAGCATGTTAGGGCCATGCAGGCATGCAACTGTGTTCCATCTGTTTCTCACCACTAGGATATACAAGCAAGAGACCCTATTTTTTCGGGTTATCAGTATTTCAATTCAATTTAGTTCAGTTTAATAAATTTGGAATTGATGCTATTCAACTTAATTTTGATATATTATTTTTATTATATTATTTCATTTTAGTTCAAATCAATTCAGTTTATTATACTTCGCCAAGATCCTAGTCATGGGATCATGGTAAAATTCATTTTATCAAAAAGTTTTAGAAAACAATTTGCTCACCAAGATCCTAGTCATGAGATCATCGTAAGATTAATGGTAAATTGATTAATTTTGTATTTTAATCGAAAAATATGTAGCATATGTGAAAATTAAGAAGAGATGAGATTACTACAAACTAAGTTAAGTAAATCACTTTGAAAGTGTTGCTTTAGGTGTTAAAAAGACTAAGTTGGATCTATTGCAACACTTTTACAAATATAATCTTAGGTGATGTTGCATTAGATCTAACACAACACTTTTCAAGATGTGGGTAACATTTTTCAAAGATTTAAGTAACACTTTATAAGTTATTGTAACATTTTTAATAAGTGTTTCTAGAAAAGTGTTACAATACACTAGTGGAGAATGTGTAATTAAAGACACCCAGTCAAAGGCGGTTCTTGAGGAACCGCTTTTAATTGGAATCCGAAAGAGGTTCCGAAATCGGAACTCCTACCCAAGTCACTCTGAACATTTTAAAGGCTGTTTTTTTATTGATTAAAGACAGTTCCGCCTCCAATGAAAATCAATTAAAGGTGATTCTATTGTAGAAGCGCCTTTAATGGATTGCCTTTGTTGGGCTTTTTAACCCATTATATAAATGGAAATGTACCCTTAGTTTTTTTCTCAAAAACCCAAACCTATTAGTGTTTTCTCTCTCAATTCACCCTCACAGCTCCCTCTCCTCACTGCCTCTACTGCCATTCCCTCGCTCTCTCCCCCACCACCTTCTTCACGCATCTGCCGCCTCCACCCTCACTCCTCCACCACCATCTCCCTCATACCTCTGCTGCGCCTCATCCACCACCATCCCTCTGTTCCGCCATGCTTCCACCTGAAATCCATACGCCTCCGCAGCCTGAAACCCTCACGCCTATACCACCTGAAGCTCGCTCCTTTGCCAGAGTCCCTAATGAGACGTCAAATACATGTATATTCTGAATCATTTAACGTCTCTTTTGTTATATTTTTTGTTAAAAATGTTGCTAGATTTATGTAGGTTTACATCATAAGGGGTTTAGATAACCGTTTCGATTTTCTTATCTAAATCCTTCATTTTGTAACCTATTTTGAGTCTAATGGATTTTGGTCCTTACAAGCATCTAGATTCCTTTTTGTGAGCCTAATTTGTATATTACTCATAAGCACCTCAGAATATTTTAGTGAAGATCATTCGCAAGGATGGTAGAAGATTGAAGGCCACGAGTCAAAACGTGGTAGAAAATAGAAGGGTCGAAGAAGGAAGACAAAGAAGTGGATGAATTGTGATCTGAAAGTTTGAACCAAGTTCTTAGAACAATCCGACAAGAACCAGCCTCCAAGGGTTATACCATTGGATTCATCTTCTCAAGCACTATGAAATCGACTACAAGAACTCCTAAATCGAATGTGCGGTTCGCCCGTAGAAGTGCGTACAAATTGAAGAGGTTGTAGAGTTGGGCAGATAGCTTGTCACAGTCAGTGAAAAATGTGCACGATCAATGGCCACGGTCAGTGACATATGTGCACAGTCCGTGAAAAATGGTCCAGCGGCTCATTTACGTTATTTTTCTCTTTTAATTCATAGACTATAAATATCCCCTTCTTCCCCATTTGACGTGAGCCCGACTTGGGACCTCCAAACCCTAGTTTTTTTCATTTATTTTTCAATTTCTTCCATGGTTCTTTGTAGATTTATGTTCTATGTTATGGATTTTCATAATCTAGGCTAAATATACTCTTGGGAACAATTGGTAAGCATTCCTAGTATGAATTTGTGAGATTTGGTTTATCCTATTTTGTGCTTTGATTATCAAGTATGTTTTATACTTTGTTATGTGATTAATGCATGATTTATACTAGGATGATCAACTAGTTGAAAATTGTGAATGGATTGTTTGCTAGGTTTTTGGTCAAACCGGGAAGAATTTATCGTTTTGTCGATGTGATAATTGTTGATAGTGTTAGGTTATAATTAGGGGTCACAACTAATTATGATTGTTGATTGGTGAAATTTCTTAGGTTTAGGATGAATTTGAATGATTTTGCCTAATTATCGATGTGGCTCACTAACATCATCTAACATGAAGGTCGATTCTCGTAGTCGTTATTAGAAGATATACTTGTGCTATCTATATCTTTCTCACTCGTAGGACATTGTGGTAGTTATGATGGTCTCCATGTTTATTTCCATTCTCGGGAAAGTCTATGAAGTCGATCGTCTAGAGTGACCCAAGGGTAAGGGTTATTGTGTGGTGTCGATCTCCCACTCTAACTATAACCGAGGAGATGTGAGAAATGTCTTCACTTGAAAGGAGTTGACAAGTTCTCCACAATATGTGGTATAATGCATAAAAATAAGATAATTAATCGATGATCAAATGATAACTAGAAATGTAAACCAATTGCGCCCAATATTCGTTAACATATTAGTTACATCTTTTGTACTAGTTGTGATTGTATTTACCTTGTTTGTTTTAATCATTTTTAAATATAGTTGCTCAAAGTAGTCGTAGTGTTTTCTAAACACAAAATCCCCCACTTTGTTACCACACACTTAGAGTGACATGTTTGTGTACTTTTAACTACGTTTAATACTTGATTGAATTTGACGTCCTTGCCACTAGTTACTCTCTAGTAGTTGACCGCATTAGGGATTTATAAATACTATCTTTGAGAAGCACGAAAACGGCCTCCCAAACCCTCACGCCTCTGTCCCGCTGACTGAAACCCCCATGCCTTGAGAAGCTTAGCTCCACCGTGAAGCCCGCCGCAACTCACCACCGTGAAGCTAACTACGAAGCCCACGATACAGCTCCGCTCCACTGCGCCGGAGAACCCTCTACCGCGAAAGGCCACCGCGCCAAAGAACCCTCCACTGCTCCGGTGAATCTGTATTTTTTTAGTTTGAAGTATTTTTTAGTGTTAAATTGTACAAGTTCTGAGTGTGGATCTGTATTTTTTACTATGAATTTGAATTTTTTGCTACAATTTGAGTGTGGATATGTATTTTTGAGAGTGAATATGTATTTTTTGCTACAATTTTAGTGTGGATATGTATTTTTTGCTTTCAATGCTGCCGAAAACCTCAGGTTTCCGAATTTTTTTATAAGTTCCAAATTCAGAACCTATTTCGAATCTCAATCAAAAGCAAATTTTTTTAACCGCCTTTGATCAAAATCGATCAAAGGTAAGGCCGGAGAAGACACTTTTGTCAATTCTGATATAACCAACTTTAATAGGCTTTTTTCCACTAGTGGATAGGTTTAATTTGTATTAGTGTGAGAATGAGGACATATTTTACATTATATGAATAAATGGGGAATACGTATAATAGTATATGAAAATGGATTACTAGATTATCTAGAGATTAAAGTTTGTATAAAAAAGACTAAAGGAAGTACATATACAGTTTATTGTGTCTAACTAATAAAATAAGTGTTCACCTTACTTTGAAATGTAGGGGTAACATTTTAAAAAATTATTTATCTTCTTAATATTTTGGAATATATATATAGAATATGAAGAAGTTTCGGGAAAGGTGGCCTATCCATAAACTTATGGATAGGTTCCCAAATTATTTACCTTAAATGTTATAATATTGATTAAACTTAAAGAGTGGGTCTCCTGATAGGCGGCTTGTCCATAAGTTTATGGACAGCCCACGTATTTTTTACCTTATACACTACATTTATTAAATTACATACTAAATTTAAAATTTTAAAAATTTTAAAAATATTTTTTATATTATATATTTTTATATTTTCACATTGAAAAAAATATTATTACTTGTTTTAACTTTTAAAATACAAAATTTAAATTTTATAAAAAAATACAACATTCAAGGTAAAAAGTACAGTGAATTGTCCATAATATTAAGGAAAGGCCGCCTTTCGTGAGAATTTATTAAATGATTATATTTTAAAATTTAAAACAAGTAATATTTTTATTTGAATGTGAAAATATAAAAATATATAATCATTTCTAAATTTCTAAATTTAGTATATAATTTAACTAATGCAATGCATAATTGAAAAAATATAGTGATGTATTCATAAACTTATAAACAAGCATTCACTTGTTAGGTGGCCGCCTCATAGATTATAAGGTTCTCACCTTCCTTTTTTCTTTTAGAAAGGTTTTTACCTTCTTAATATCTTATTTAGGCGAACTTCGATCTTCCATGCATGTTTATGTACTTAACTAATTTCTCTAATTATATTTTATATTAATTTAGTGAAATCAAATCTTACAAACTTTCTTTTTGAATAAATACAAACCATTAATGTAAAATATATTTTAAGAACATAAAAATCACTCAAATGGTAATTGGAGTTGGTATATATAAAGCTCGTACTATAAATCCAGGTCCAAAAGGTATATAGCAGCCCAAAGGTAGAGCTGACTCGAAGTCAAATGAAGAGGCGTGGTAAAAGGGTGCGGTTCGAACAGTCAACCCATGATGCGTCGTTACACCACCATGATTATGGCCACGATCACGAAAATCGTGGTTAACTCACTATGCCTGGGACATGGTCACTCAGTCACCGTGATAGCCACAATCACCGTGAGTTAGGAATCAAGGACCACAACCGCTACACCGGTTGGCTAGATTTATAAATTGAGAAGATGCTAAATAAGCGAGGTATGTTTCAAAAATCCCAAGAAGATACACTCTCAACCAAAGTACTATATTAAACATCAGAGCTTTCTCTGTAGAGTTAATCCGGGACTTTGACCGTAGGACTTTAGATGAGGAGAACCCTCACACACTCGTTTACCATCACTGCCACTATCTAAAGGAATCAACCACATAATTGGGGCCATCTGTGGACTAGTTTTATTTTATTATGGTAGTTACCAGGAATGATCAAAGTTGGATGCATGGCGAGCTATC
The DNA here is from genome assembly GCA_032355605.1 of Rubia tinctorum. Classification (NCBI taxonomy): domain Eukaryota; kingdom Viridiplantae; phylum Streptophyta; class Magnoliopsida; order Gentianales; family Rubiaceae; genus Rubia; species Rubia tinctorum. Next base: position 9,360 of record JAULKM010042154.1, read on the forward strand.
ATCGGCACGTACACCTAGCCAGAGGAGACCCATAAACAACAACCCTGAACATGAATTGGCTAGAGCCGAAGAAGAGGAAAATGAAGTGGAATTTCCAAACACGAAGCACGAAAGGATAAACGAGCATTCGCAGCGTTCCTAAATTCCAATAGGGAAAAAATCTACACACAACATATCAATGCAATCAGAGCATAGTGGATTATCGATAGGAACCCAAAGTCTGGCCACATAGAGAAAACAAAAGAAAGAGAAACCAAAGGCACAACGAAGAATCTAAGACTTTTGTTATGAAAGAGGAAACAGAGAATTCCCCATTGGTAGAAGACTTATATAAATTCACAATTCCGAGAAACTTCAAACTACCCAATCATGTGAAAGTATATGATGGAACAACGAATCCCAAAGAGTTCATACACTCTTATCGCATCACTGTGCGATTCCGCGATGCACCCATCAAAATTTTAAGAATTTTCCCCATATTCTTGATAGGGCTATCACATGGTATGAAAACCTACCAAGCAGAAGTTCACAAAGACATTCGCGGATCTAATGAACGTCACACAACAAACTGGAGAATAGCATAGTACCATGACCGTCTTGTTTCAGAGAGTCTGAAGGTGCGGCACCTGACATACTAAATGTCCTTTGGAGCTTTCATTTGTATGTGATCAGGAGAACTTTACAAGAAACTCACCGCAAACATTCCTGATAATCCAATGGACCTCCAGAATCTGGTGGAAAAGTTTGTTCGAGCAAAGGAAGAAAACAAGAAGTTGGAAAATGAACAAGGAGATAAGCCAACAAGATAAGGCACTAAAAAAAATATGTAGCGTAGGGAGGAAAAAAGAGCTTCGATGTTAAAGGGATAGATATCACAATGAGTAGCATCATATTCCTGAGATGCTACTATCGAATTCACGAAAAGAAATATGGCAGAACAACAAAGAGTTATTTTGTGAACCCGCCAACACCCAAAAAGATATCAAAGGAGTATAATTTTACCTTCCATAAGGATCATGATCATGACATGGAGAACTGCAATGATCTCAAAAAACAAGTCAAAGAGCAGCTTCACTAGAAGTGGCTGACCCAATGCAAGAAATGAGAAGACTACATGCCCAATTACAATTTCTTTCCAACAAAGCTAAATACATATGGTACGGAGACAATCGAGGGTGGGACGCAGTCTCAGATCAAGTAAAATCAGAAGCTAACGACTTTTAAGGATGTCAGTGAGAGGGAGGGAGGGGTGCGTGCAGATTATGGTCCCTCCAATATCTATGCCCATGCCCACCTAAATTTTTTTATAGTTATATCTGCCCCATCATCTAGTGGGTACAATATTAATATCTACCCCTGCCCATCACATATTGTATAAAATTTATGTCCTCCCCATCACCCATTTGGGGTTCTCTACGTAATTCAAATCCATTGTACTCACCCCATCTATATCTCCAAAAACACTTAAAATATGATTTATTATAATATTTTTTAATATTAAAAATTTAATAAATATTTACAATAAAATATTATAGGTAACATGTGTGCATTATGGATGATTAATAATTTATTATATATTAAATTAGTGGGTATATAGCGGGTCTATTGGGGCGGATGTGAACTAATATCCATGTCTAACTCACAACCCATAGTGGGTATCATTTTCATATCTATACTCGCCACATCCCTATCAAAACTAACTTCCTACCCGCCCATTGGAGTGGATGCAGAGCAGACCTCTACCAAAACCTGCCCCACTGCAATAGGGCAAGAGATAGACACAATGGACGGAGAAGTGGACAAAGTAGTATTGTCCATACACAGGTCAATGGAACTAACATCCCACAACGTTTGAAAAAAAGGTGAGGTACGTTTCTCCCCATGAACCTATAGATAAGAGACTTTGCGTAAGTGAAACAATTATGTTCACCGATCAAGATGCAGTCCCAAATGTGACGCTCCTCAATGACCCTTTAGTCATCAACGCCAAGATAGGTAACTCTACAGTACACAAAGTTTTCATTGATGAGGAACCTAGTGTTTTCCGGTTGCTTTAGATAAATTAGGGTTCAAATAAACACATCTCAAGAAGTCGACGACTTCCCCAGTAGGATTTACAGGGAAATCCAAAATGCCTCTGGGAAATATAAAGTTACTAGTCACCATCGAATAAGAGAACATGACATGCACAAATTTATGCGACTTTATAGTAATGGACTTATCCATTATGCTTAATGTCACCATTGGTAGACCATGAATAAACGCTGCAAAAGAAATCTGGCCCCCATACCACTTGGTCATGAAATTCCCCACACCTACGGGGGTCGTAATTGTTAGTGGCCAACAATTGGCCAGACAATGCGTGACCACAATGATGAGATTATCGGCTAAAAGATAAAGTCAGCCAATAGTCCATACAATCAACCGGGGACAGCTCCCGAAAAATGGACACAGCCGAATTGACTTGGGATAAGAAGTAGAACTCGTAGCCTAAATGACAAATACCACACCTAGAAAGTCAAGATAGAGAAGTCCTTGCCCTTTCCCGTTAAGCACGAAGTTATCGCAACATTAAAAAGATATAGATATTTGTTCACTTGGTCAGTACAAGCTATAGGAAGTGTTAACTTGACATATCAACACACTTCTCAATGTCAACCCATTGGGGAAACCTGTGAAACAAAATCAAAGAAGCTTTGCACATGACAGGCAACAAGCGATTGAACAAGAAGTGCAAAATCATGTACATGTTGGAATACCACGAGAAGTAGTTTATACAACGTGGTTGGTGAACCCTCATATAGTCAGGAAAGCATACACATGATAGAGGGTGAGTGTTGATTACACAGACATGACCAAACTTCCCCCAATTACAGAAAATAGATGAACTGGTAGAAACAATCTTATACCGCAAAACCATGTCGCTTCTAGATGCATACAAAAGATACCATCAAATACTGATGAATTCCGAGGACGAGGAAAAAACCACGTTCATAACAAATCAATCAATCAATTAATTAAACTGAATTGAAAGAAAATCAATTAAATTGTAGTATATGTTATAGATTAACATTAAATTAAATTTATTAATTAAGATTGACAATTAATCAAAGGGAAAAGTGCAAAAATGATCCTATTAAATTGAGAAAGTGCGGATATAACCCTGTAAAATCTGAAAGTACGAACTAACCCTATGTTATTGTAAAATTGTGCAATTATACTCATTTTGCTCAATTCCGGCGTTGACTCAGAAAATCAGGCATTGACCAAATATCAAAAGACATAAATGCCCCTAAGTTTAAAGATTAAAATTTATAGACTATTTTACCCCTCAATTCATCTTCTTCTTCATTTTCTTCTTCTTTGGTTTATCTGCCCCACCGCTCGGCCACCCATTGCCGCCGCCACCACATCTCCACCCACACTCGCCACCATCCCGTCCACCACTGCATTTACCAAGCTCCGTTATCGTCCACCCACGCACCCCCCCACCGCGCCACAACCTCTGTTGCGCACCACCTACCCTCTCATGATATTCACCACCACATCCCCCACCACGCACAACCATCTCGTAGATCTCGCCAGCACACATCCCCGCTGCACCAACACCACCCCTCTCCTGGATCTCGCCACCACAAACCCGCTACCACCGCGACTACAACTTTCACCGCGTGCCACCATATCCACCACCACTCCGCTCTTAGTTCTCGTCACCACAACCCCCCGGCCTGCCCCCCCCGCTCCTCTGCTCCCCC
>JAULKM010042162.1:0-13114 GCA_032355605.1 Rubia tinctorum
TACCTTCGAGCTCAACTAATGAACTTTCAAGATTTAAAACAATGCTTAATAGAACTCGGCTGCCCACCTTATCATCCGGAAAATATCTGTGGATAACATCCCAAACCTCAGAATTCGGTAAACCATCTAGGATAAGTAAGTATCTTTTGCCCTTCAAACTTTCATACAACAATTTTCCTTTGTCCTCAATACCTCGTCCAAGGATTCCGTCCCCTAATGGTGAAATAGAATGCAGAATCTGGGACAACACTTGATCAATGCTGGACTTGCCACTTACTAGTGTACAAAAATCAAATTTTAAAACAGCAGTGCCATACTGAAATATTTTTCCTGCAAGGTTAGTTTAATGGCCCCGCCTGATTCAAATATTCTCACACTGGTAAGTCCAAATGAAGGTCTTATAAGCTCATCAATCACACTACTTATGTCATCCAGATGAACCCCAAAATTATTCCGATCTTGTACGTCACACGCTTCGGAATATTCACATATAACCTTAGAAGAACTGTACTTTCTAGAGTCTGACTTAGTTATGGCCGCCTTTTTCGATGGCTCAGAAGTGAGAACACACACCCAATTCAAGTCCAACAATTCTTTAACGTGTTCCAACTAGTTACAAATGTTCTCGTCTTCCATGAAATTCTCCTTCTGAAACCAATGATCACCAGTCATAGCCACAAAATCTTCAATAGCGTCTCCAGCTCTTTCTGCAGCACTTTTTATATGATTCACTGTCTGGTGAGTAGAACCCTCGATTCTACACAGCAAGTTATCCGCTTTGTGAACAGAAAATTCAGCATCTCTTTCCAGTCGATAAAAAAAGCCAATTACCTTTGCAAATTCCTCATTTGCAGCAAGCAGATCATTTGCTAAATCCTTTTGTTGTCTAATCCCTTCGGTGGGAGCTGGATGACTTACTACTTCTCCACCTAATCTTTCTAGAAAAGACTTCAAACTATAGATCATACATTTGAGTTCATTAAGAACCCCTGGAACTTGTCTTATAGCACCTCGACTATCTAGCTGCATTTTAGGAGACCGGGCAGCCTCCACCAGATCGTCACGGATAGTGAGTGACAGAGGTTCCAATGACCTTTTTAATGCAATCACATAAGAATATGGAACATCTTTGAAAGTCTGAAATTTGTTCACCTTGTTGAGGAATTTATATGCTTTGAGGAGAAATGCTCTCGCCTTTTCTACCTCAACCTCGAGAACTCTACAAGAAAATTGTATGAACTCTTCATCCAACAGTTGCATTAGATATACGAGTGCAGCATGAGCCATCTTGCCCTCTGTGAATCAATACCATAAAAAAAAAATTATAAACCGGGCATCCAAAAAGGAAGAAAATTTAAAGTTTCCTAAGAAAAAGAATAGTTTCATTCAACACTATATGTCCTCCTTAATCAGATAAGTAAACATAAGAGGTCATACTGAATGCTAAGATCCACGACTATTCAATCAGTATATACATAGAACAAATTCCAGAACACATCATTTGATACTCTCTCATTTCTTCAACTATTTATTCACTGTATTCCAAGTGTCGGCATTACAATAACGCTCACCTTCCTCTAATTATTACAGATATACTTGTCTTGTTTTGGAGAATAAAACTGCTGGGTCCCTGTTCGTTTGGACTTAACCGGGTCAGTTCAGATTGGACCCAATCAATTCAGCTTTTATCATAATAAAAAATTTACACGGTTCACTTCGATTCAAATCAGTTCAAAGAAGTTCATTAAAAAAGAAGGAAGAATAATGTATTGCAGGAACTGATCAAACACCGTGAAATGATCATGTTTAAAGCTTTGCAATACATTAACATCAGATGACTGTCAAGTTAGACAAGAAACATGGCCTCAGTTAACGGAATCTACCATTTTGCACAAATAAAATCGGTAAAAATCTGACGAGAGATGAGGGGTTTTCCAGGGAGATTAATTAAGTACTTTTGCATTCGAAAAGATTCAAACTGAGATAAGTACCTGGTTCTGAAGAATGCTCCGAGCGCTTTGTCCAGAAGGCGAGCAGAAGCAAGACGAAGGAACGAACGGCAAAGTCAAATGGTGGAGCTACTGTATGCTGTACTACTTTTCTTACACTTTGCAGTGCGAAGACTATATAACTGGCTGAAAAGTTTGACTTTCTTTTGTTCAATTTGGATAAGCGTAAATTTTTACTTTACCGGGAGAAAGAATAATTGAATTTGAGGTGAATACAATGTTTGTCATAACCCACCATCTTATTTTATACCGATTAATTGTTCTATATAAATTGTGTAACTAATAGAATTATTCGATGTTTATTTCTATCTGATACAGCATGAATTTTTAAAAAATATATCATAATACATAAATAATTATAAATTGGCCTTGTAAATTAGTGAAATGATATTTTCATTAGTAGTATAATCATTAATCGATTTAGTAGTAAACTTTCTTGATACGAATATCAAAATGGCATTCGGAGTAAATTTATAATTCTAATGATGGATACGTGGAAGGATTATATCGTGTGCATGAAAAACATCCCAGGATGACTATCATTTTCAGGAAATCCTAGAAGAATTTGTGAAGAATACACAATACTCTTTTTCCCACTGGATTGTTTTTGGTGCGATTGTGTAATCTTGACATAATTATAAGTGGAAAACGTCGACAACCAAAAATGATACTGATGTCCTCCTTGTTCCAAGAAGACTAGAAGAAAGAAGTCAGGATTTATAAATTTATAATTTATAAATTTATAGATTTATAAATTTATAAATCCTAACATTTGGCCATATGGCCTTGTAATAGGTAGATTTTGGGTTGAATACTATTAGTTAGTTAGTTAGTTAATTTTATTAATTTCGGTTATGACATTAAAATTTCAGCCGAGATTTATTTATGTTAGAATTAGATTAGGACATTTAATTGTAGTTATTTTAGGACAAAGAAGACAAATCCTGTTTGAACTAGCTTTCTGCAGAATCCTGTATTCTTTGTGATTGCCAATTTCTCCCTATAAAAGAAGGGGGATGACCGAGATTTATACACCAATTTTTTTATCAATCAAATATGCAGAATTTTGAGTTATTCTCATTATTTTCATTGTTGTTTAATCCTACGGGTTAATTAAGTTTTAATCTCATTTGTAAGCTGACCATGCGGGCTAGTTAGTTTTTAGAGAAAACTTATGATCTAAACCTGCGGGCTGTTTAGAGAGCAAGTCGGAGTTGAGTGTACTCAGCGGGCTAGATGTTTGAATTTCGTTCGTTTTTGTTAGGTTTGGCCAAAACCCTAACAAGAACAAAGATCCAATTTTCCGCAATACCTTCGATTCATATCATTTCTCTTCTTATGATAGATCATTTTACTTACAGATGAAACAAAAATTTTCATTCCAATTTCAAGAAGCACGGTTGATAGGTCTCAAGGGAGATCACCCTGGATAGATCTAGTGGAAGAGCAAACGTCTGAAAAATTAGAATCAAACTTGATAAGTCTAATTAGATATCAAGGTGATTCTAGAGGAACCATCCCTACACACATGGCCGGCCTGAGCCTAGTGCAGGTAGGGTGATCACATTGGGCCTAAAATTGGAAAGGGGCCAAAATTTTAAAGGTTTTATGCACTTCACACTTAAGTTAGGAAGGGTCCAATTATGAGTGTACATTTAAAACAAATTGAAAATTATTTAAGATGGGAAGAAGTGATGGAGATGCCAAGACGACTACCACTATAAATGAATACATTCCACGACTTGATAAAATATTCAAGAGTTATGTGCGGGCTCCTCTTAGTGACATCGTTGGACCAATGACAAGGTCAAGAACAAATCTTAGGGATGCGACATTGAATGCTTTGATGGATCAACTTCATGATGAATAATTCAAGAATAAGTTGGCTTGGGCTTAGATTAATTATTCAATCTTGTCGATTAACTAAATAAGTCGTGAAGAACAATATACTCTTTTTCGCATTGGGTTTTTAATGAGGTAGTATGATCATTGTAAACTATTGTAACATTATTTTATTTCAGTCCAATAATTCGGCCATGTGGGCTTCTGAAGAGTTAATATTTTCGACCCAGTCCAATTAGGGGTTTTCAAAAATATTGTTTTATTCTGATTAGAATTAGATTGGTAAGATTAGATAAGGTAATATTCTTCAAGACTTCTTCTTGAAGAAATCGTCCATGCTAGGGTTTAAAATAGGTATTTTAGTTAGATATGGTTTTATCTTCTTAAATCTGCCATAATTCGATTCAGTTTCCAATTGTGTTTAGGGTTTTTTCCCCTCCCTATAAATAGAAGGGTTGTCCAACGTTTTTAATCATCTTTTTATCAATCAAATATTTAGAATTTTGAGTTATACTCATTGATTGCGAGCGTCTTCATTGTTGCTTAATCATGCGGGTTAATTAAGTATCAATAACCTTGTGAACTAATCTTGCGGGCTAGTTATGGAGCAAGTCGAAATTAAGAATATCCCGAGGGCTAGATTCTTGAATTTTGTACGGCCACTTTAGGGTTTGGGCGAGATCCCTATTGTTGTCAAAAATCTTAAATTCCACAATCCAGAGTTTTCGCAAGGAGATTCATATCATAAAATTTTGAGTTAAGTGCTAAAATAAGTCTATGTTTTGGTTGAAAGTGTCAATCTAAACCTGTAAAATTTGAAAGTGCAAATCTAACCTTAATTTTTGGATGAAAGTGTCAATCTAACCCTGTCAACCTGAAATTGGCCGGAATTAAGTAAAAAGACCATTTTACCCTTATTGATAGAAGAAAAAAATCAAAATATTGAAAATACTATTTTACCCTCATAATTTAAACCCCCAATCTAACCCTATTTTCCCCAAATTTTTACATCTCAAAATCAGCCCTAGCCCGATTTGAAGCACGCCGACCCGATTCCTGGGGAAGTAAATGAGGATGAGTCGGAGAGTGAGAGTGTGCACTCGCTGAAGCACCCGAACAGTAGGAGTAGCGGAGAGGGAGCATTGGTGGTGGCCGAAGTGGGGTTTCGCATAGGGAGATGATTGATGACGAGGAGTTGAGGAATTCCCCTTTGCCACCGCCGTCGTCGCGTGTGCAGATACCTCCTCCTCCACGGGTGAATTCGGCGTCGCCACCTCCGAACTATTAATCGATAATAGTTGTTGAAATTTCTACAATAGAAATGCATTTTGTACCATCTTCGTTCCCGGTGAAAGGGTGAATCGCCACCGTGAACTTCCGCTCGGTGAGAGAGTGAAAGAGGAGGAGGAGGCGGAAGCTAGGGTTTTAAGAGTAGAGGTAAAAAGTAAAGCCGAATATTTACATCTCTTTTTGCTGCTAGATATGTTTTGGGTTCTTTATGTTTGAACTGGTTTCTAATAAACCACCAAATCCGGCATTGATGGACTGCTTTTTCCCATTGATAAAGTACGTCCCCGGAGAAAGTGAGACTAACGCCGGAGTAAGGCGAGAATTGCTGGGCGGAGATGGTGCTGGAGGCTGTGATTAGGTGAGGCAATGGAGGTTTTCTCGTTAGGGCCACTGCTTGAAAAAATTTCTCCACTGAAATCATCTACTAGTGTGTTTTAATTTGTCATTTCTGTTGATATTTTTGTGTTACATATTGTTAATTTTTGGTTGTGGTATTATTTTCCAACAGTTTGTTAATTTTCAGATTCTGGCCGTCGTCGGAGGTGGTGGAATGGCGGCGAAAGTGGTGGCGGGGTTATAGAGGTGGCAGAGCAATGGAGTGGAAGTGTTATGGAGATAATGAAGAAGAATAACCCTAGGGGTTTTTTGTCATTACATTTTTAGTTTTAAAACTAGGGGTATTTTAGTCTTTTTAGATTTGGTCAAAGCCGGAAAATGCTAAGTAAGTGCTGGAATAGTGCGAAAAGGTTATATCGGCACAGTTGTTGAAAATTTTAGGGTTATATTAGCACCTTCAGGTTTTACAGACTTATATTAGCACTTTTAGAAAATAATAGGATTAATTTTATATTTTATCTCAAAATTTTCTAACCACGACTTAGCCACTTTTGAAAGTTGAAACGTTCCTACATTTTGCAAAACAAAGTCTTTCTGCTTTTTCCAATACATTTTTATGGTAATTTTGGGCATTTTATTACTCGTAATATTGTTTATAACATTTTATGTAATTTTACTATTTGTGAAACCATTATTGAACTTTGAGATTTTTTAATATTAATGGTGCTAATTATTTCGAAAATGATAGGATTATATAGTACATAAGGTTCATTATGACCACCTATAACGAAAATGCAAGGGTAGTAGAGGTGTCAATTCGGGTAATCGTGTCGGGTTGGAAACGTGTCGTGTTGAAACAGGTCGGGTTGAAACGTGTTAATTTCATTTTTTGTGTCGGTTCGGGTTGTGTTGGGTTACTATCGTGTCAGGTTGAAAACGTGTCAGTTTTTTTCCTCGGACTGGGTCGTGTCGGGTGGAGTTAATATCAGGTTGGGTTACTGTCGTGTCATTTTTATACTTGGGTCGGGAGGAAATATTGTCGGGTTGGATCGGATCGGATTACTATCGTGTCATTTTTTGTATTGAAGTTTTGTTTGGGTAATCATGTCAGTTATTTTTTTATAATGTTTCACATTGGATTCGGATATATTTCGGGTTGGTTCATTTTAGATCGGGTTATCATGCTACCCGATTAAATTTGGGTTGGTTTGGGTTATGTTTCAATAATATTATTGTTACAATGCACTATTATCAGGTTCTATTTCGTTATAACTTGTAACTTCTAGTTATACATTACTGGAAAACAGGTATATATGCACGGTATGTCATTGTTGGGAGAGATATATCGGTGCTAAAAATTTCATAATCACCGGTAATCTAGTAAATGAAATAAAATACTGGTGCCTATTAATAAATCCATTCAGGTTCATTGAATATCGATGATAGATACCGGTGACTATCAAGAAAAAATGTTTGAATTTAATATTTTTCAGCATCGATTTTGGCTAAATGACATATACCGGTGCTAATACCTTTGCTTATTAACGTAATAGTAATTTTTGCAGTTAAAACTGTGGTGGAAAAATATATAGCACCTATACCAGTGCTAGAATTGTATTTAATTTAAAATTTAAAAAAATACTTTTAAATTTTAAAAAAGCCCCACGAAGCTGCATTATAATTGTATAGGCATCGATATGTTGACGAGTGGCTCCGGTAGTCATATTAGTGCTCAGTGCATAGAAAATTTCCCAATATGTACAAGATAGAATAGAATTTTTTTTTGAAAAATGAATTTATAGTATGAGTTACTCTAGAACATGTAATATCTCTTTCCAACAATTCACCAAAAAATTAATTTATTTTATATTTTATATTTAGGTAACAATAACAAAAATCACGTATTTTGTAGCAATAGATAATGGGGTAACACAATTTTTTACCACGTTGTAATTTTCCAAAACTGTAAAAGTAATCAATGTTGATTTTTGAGACCCTTATGTTCACCCATACATGTCCAAATTTCAAAGTCGCATTCGTATATTATTGAATTTCATTTTGGTGTCGCCAATTTCGTGATTTGACAAATTCAACTTTTTTGGAGGGATCTAAGTGAAAAAAGTAAAAACTTTACTCGTAACTCCAAATTGAAATCTGCTCGAAAGTGATGCTATCCTATACACCCCCATTATATTTTTAAGATACGTAACAAAATATTTATCAACAATCGATAATAAGAACATACCCGTAATCATTTTTGATTTCCCTTTCTTATTTCTAAGTAATCAACTTTAAATTACTCTACAACATGTATTAGCGTTTTTCAACATTTAACCAAAAAAATCATTTATTCTATAATTCTATATATAGGCAAGTATAGCAAGAATTATGTATTTTGGAGCAACGGATAATGGGGTAACACAGTTTTGGACTACAATGTAATTTTTCAAAATTTTGTAGAAGTATTCAATGTTGACTTTAAAGGCCCTTATGTTCACCCATACATGCCCAAATCGCAAACGCGCAATCGTACATTATTGAATTGCATTTTGATATTGCCAATTTCGTGATTCGACAATTCCAACTTTCTTGGAGGGACCAAAGTGCAAAAGACAAAAACTTTACTCGTAATTTGAAATTGAAATCCGCTCAACGTGATGATACCCTATGCACCCCTATTGTATTTTTCAAGTCCATAATGGAATATTTATCAACAATTAGGCATGAGACTATATCTGTAATCCTCTTCGATTTCCCTTTCTTACTTCTAAATAATCAACTTTAGGTTACTCTAAAACATCTACTAGTGCTTTCCAATCTTTCACCAAAAAAATAAATTTTTTATTTCTATATTTATGCAAGAATAACAAAATTGTGTATTTTGGAGCAACGGATAATGGGGTAACATAATTTTGGTCCACAGTGTAATTTTTCAAGATTTTGTAGAAGTATTCAATGTTGACTTTAAAGTACCTTATGTTCACCCATACATGCCCAAATCGCAAATGTGCAATCGTACATTATTGAATTGCATTTTGGTATTGCCAATTTCGTGATTCGACAATTCCAACTTTCTTGGAGGGACCAAAGTGCAAAAGGCAAAAACTTTACTCGTAATTCGAAATTGAAATCCGCTCGAATGTGATGATACCCTATACACCCCTATTGTATTTTTAAAGTCCACAATGAAATATTTATCAACAATTAGGCACAAGAACATATTCATAATCCTCTTTGATTTCCCTTTCTTACCTCTAAGTAATCAACTTTAATTTACTCTTGAACATATACTAGCTCTTTCCAACATTTCACCAAAAAAATTGTTTTTTCTATATTTATGCAGAATAACAAAAATTGTGTATTTTGGAGAGAAGGATAATGTCATAAAAAATTTTTGGGTCATAGCATAATTTTCCATAAATATATTATAGGCGCTTTTGTGCCTACTATCTTAGTTGAATAGAAGTGTTGAGCATTCATTGAATTAAATTCACTTTTAAAATACTTTAGTGCATTTTTGTGTTGTAATAATATTTTGATTCTAATTTTTTTAAATAAAAAATTAGTGGAGTCCCACCGCACGTTTCTCGGTATTATTAATTAAAAAATTAGGATTAATTTATTTACTTTTTGTGTCTTACATATAAATTGAAAATAAAGAATTTTATTTAAAATTTAGTCATTTACGGAAACAATATGAGTAATAAAGTGAAATAATTTGTTTAGTTAGAAATTATTAAATATTAAATACAATAAAAATGATTATTTTTATAATATTTCATTAAAATTATATAAAATAATTATTTATATGTTGAGCTCATTTTAAAGGTTATCATAATTATATACAATTCACTGGATAAAATTAAATATCAAATATTTTTATTAGTCCCACTAATTGTAAAACACTCTCATCTAACAGTTACTCGGTTTTTAACAAGAATTTATGATAATTTATTAAATATTATTTTTACAATACTTTTCAAACTGATTTTAAAAATTAATATTTAGTCAACTCTCTGCAATTACTAATTCAAAATCATAATTTTAATTAGACATCGCTCTTTATTTGACTATTATTCATTAGATTTATAAATTTAGTCGGGTGCAATTTTAATTTAATCTTGTGTATTCAGATTTGTTATGAGTTGACTTCACGTACTATTAATCATATATGTAAACTCGTAATATATAAAAATCCCACTTTATTCTAATAAGTATGTCTAAAGAATTTATTAGTTTTACTCATAACCAAATTGACTTGGTTCCATATTAAATGTTAATTGAATTTTATAATTACATCTGTTTTGGGTTGATTGCAGGTAGGCTTATATAATTGATATATGAGGTTGGATTAGGTTCGGGTTGAATTGGGTTTAGGTTTGATCGGGATCGGGTTGATTTTGGGTTCGTGTTCAGGTCGAGTTTGGGTCCAGATTATAGGGTCATATTCTGGTTTTGGGTTGAATTCGGTCGTGTCGGGTTCAGGTACAAGTCAATATTTCTCAGATCAAAATCGGGTTTTGGGTTGAGTGCAGTTGTGTCATGCAGGGTTCGAGTGAATATTTCTTGGATTAGATCGGATTTCAGGTTGATTCAGTCTTGTCCGTACAGGTCGGGTCCTCGGTTCAGGTCAGAAATTGACAACTCTATTTAAATTCATACTTTTTAGAAGTGGGAAGCTATTTGTTACTCACATTTTAGTCCCTCTGTTTCGTTGGACGTGACACACTTTCTATTTTTGATTGTTTTTGTGGATTTGACAAACTTTCCATTTATGACAAGATTCCTTCAATTTCATCCACTCATTATACTTTTTTCTTTCAAAATTAAATTCTATCCACTCATTTCATTCATCCAAATCCAAACACCTAAATATATAGTGACACATCAAATGAAACAGAGACAGTACACTCCCTAATTGACACTGCACATTCCCTAGTTCATTATGCACATAAACAAATATTTAAAGAGTTAAGTGCTAAAATAACTCTGACTTTAGGCTGAAAGTGCCAATATAACCCTGCAATTTCAGAAAATGCCAAAATGACCTTTGACCGTGTTGAGCTTTTAGTTAACAGCCTGATTGCCAATTTTTATTGAATTGACCAATTTCCCTTGCTTTTTTAAAAAGAAAAACTTGAAATTCCATCCTTGCCCCTAGTATTTTTCTCCCATTTTCTTCGTTTTTATTTCCAGTTATTTCCTTATTCCCTCTTGTTTTCCCGCTCAAAGACTCGTTTCTTTTCCATCGACGCACAAAACCCAAGGTTCATTATTCTCCCCACTGATCGTTGCCACCACTTGAAGGTCCCCTCTCTGTCATCGTTCTCTCCCTGTATGAGATGAAAACTGTCGGTCGATTACTGCCGACAGATTTTCGGCGCTGCAGACTTCCCGTAAAACAGGGCTTCATCCCAAATTGTAAGAACTCATCATTTCCCCCTCAATCCTGTCTCATTCTTTCTATTTGATTGCTTGCATTGAGTTTCTCTTATTCCCTGCTTAATATTTAGGGGTAAATTCTGGGTTTAGAGGTGATTTTTCTAGGGTTTCGTTCCCTGCTTAATACCCTGTTCATTTTAAGGGTCGTTCTTAGTACCCTGTCCAGAACAGGGGCTTTGTCCAGTTTATTTTTTTGGCACTTTGGCAATGGCTGTATTTTTTTGCTGTGTGTGATGTAGTTTTTATGCTTGTTTTCTTGCCTTGTAATATGATGTAGTTATTATTCTGTATTTTTATTATGTTTTTTCCTAGAGGGCCTGGTCACTAGTTCTTATGTTGGAAAGGTAATGTTATGTGATGCTTGAAAGTAAATGAATAGCACTGGAAAGGTAATGTGATATAGTTAATGTGAAGACCCATAAGACTGGAAAGGAATAGTTAATGAACATCACTGGAAAGGAAGCTTTGATTGAAGACAATCGGTTTGAAGAAAAGAGTAAAGGAAAGAGTAAAAAAAAGGCTTTGGAGAAACCGGAAAGGAGGTCAACATAAATGGGTCAAACTCTGAGGGGTATTTCGGGCACAATTTTTTTAGATTTTAGCTCAAGGGTATTTTAGTCATTTTTGTTTTTCTTCTTAGCTGGAATTTAAACGGTCAAAGCCAGAAAGTTAGTTTTTGGGTATATCGGCCCAATTGTTCCTAAAGTTAGGGTTAGATTGGCACATACAATAATAAATTAGGGTTAAACTAACACTTTCTCATATTGCAGGGTTATTTTGGCACTTTCAGCCTAAAGTTAGAGTTATAAATATATTTAACCCATATTTAAATTGAAATGGAAAAGAGTACTTCCGTAAATCTCAACAGCCCAATCTCTTACTATGTGACAATATGATTTCAATTTTTTAAGTGCCAAAATTACATTAAGTTGGCTTGATTTTACAGTCTACGTTGTTAATGTCAAGTTGTCAACCAATGGTGAAATGACCAAAAATGCCTCAAATTTAATCGTGTAAAAATACAAGAAAGTTCTCATGTAACACTCTGTTCCTTCGTAAGTGACGGTATAGTGCTAAATTTTTGAAAAATGCCAAAATATCTCCAACTTGGCATGAGCTCAATTTAATATTTTGAAAAATTCTATTAAAAATATCATTTATCTTCTGAATATCATCGTGAGAGCACTCGCCGATTACCATTTCCATACAATTTAGCTCAGGTTGGCCATTAATTTTTAAAAACATCACACACAGAGTTCAACAATCCATGAGATATGAATTGTTTGAAGTAGAAGAAGAGTTGGCATAACCTCGACCGACGAAACATTAACCGTAAGATATTAAAATATCTGTCATCCACATCATCTTCCTTTGAGGAATAAAATCCATCGTCACACCGCCAACTGCTATCTCCTGAAGAGTTATTCGGCATGATCGAATTCAGAGTTCAGAAATCAACGAAAAATTCAACCTAATGTGATAAACATTAAGGCTTTCTGGACCAAATAACTTCTCTATTTCTCTTGTGACATTGGAAAAGAGCAAATTATCATCTATGCAGTGATGGTGATAGTGATGGTGATGGTGATGGTGATGGTTGAAATCAATAGGTACGAATCCCAAATAATAGTAATACTGAGTGATTCAAGTCGGGGAAGAGAAGGAAAAGAAAATGAAGACTTTAAGCGATTATGCACAATTATATGCTATGCTGTTTGTTGGGGGACACATAAATACTTTGATGGATGTATAAAAGGTAAGGGGATAAGGGGTGGCAGGGAGATAGGAAAAATACCGACGTGAGGCTTGCTGCGAACCAATCCTGGGTACTGTTATCATTTGAAAGGAACCAACAACATAAATGATGTTGTTTTTAGAGATTCGAATTTTTATTTTTGATTTTTGATAGTCCCCAAGAAAGGCTGGAGCCCTACATCGGAGCTCCCTCTTTAAAGACAGATAGCATAATAACATGGAGAATTCTTAAACCTGGGCTCGTAGGACAAGGAACTAGTAGAACCTCGCAAAAATCATGCAGTAGAGGTAAGATACACATGTTACAAATTGTAAAAGATATAAGGTAAGACATGTTGGAGTAACTTGCTGTAATACTCATTTCAATGGAACGATATATTCACACTTGGATGATTGTGGTAAAACTTTTCTTGGATATCGATGTGAGTCGCGTTACGTAC
>JAULKM010042173.1:0-13114 GCA_032355605.1 Rubia tinctorum
AAATGGGCAAAGACTTAGACAGCCAAGAATCACCAACATGTGTAATAGGGAGTTTAGCACCAGTACCGACAGAGACGTGAGCAGAACCATTGTAGAGAGTCACACGGTCAACAACAGTCGAAGACGATGCCATGTGTTTTGTAGCGCCAGAATCCAAATCCACTTGAACTCATTGTGTCGTCGCTGATGAGAAAGATGATTATGGATCGAATTATCACATCATCGAGAACCAAATTGATCCATATCACAATCCATATCATAAAGGCAAAGAAATGATCAACCGTAAAAGGAATTTTTTTGCCAAGAAACTGCCTGGTGCGTGCAGCTCACGCGCTGGGAAAAAGAGTGCGTGAGGCTCACGCGCAGAGGAAGAAAAGTGTGCGTCTGGCCTTCAGCGCGTGCAAACCACGCGCGGAGAGAAATGAAAACGCGTCTCTGGTTGGGCGTGTGTATCCCACGCGCTGAACAAAAGCGACCGGAAGAGTACGGCGAAGCCCTGTCGGAGAAGAAAACTGTGACCGGGAGAAAGAGGTCGTGCCCGACTATGAGTGCTTAACGGAAAACCAACGGAGTCGGAGACAAATGGGTTTTGAACGTCACCAGAGACCAAATGTTGTTGAACCGAGACTCTGCTCATGGTGAGGACCGGAGATGATGAACCGCCGGAGACAATTGGAGAAGGCTGAAGAGGATGAAGACACCGGAGATGACGAAAGGAACGCTGTGGAATCCTCCGGAAGTGATGGTCGGCGCCGGAAAATCGCCGGATTTTGCCCGCGCAAAAAAAGGGAGGGGGAGGGGGAATTTAGGACCAAGATCAGACTTGCTCTGATACCATGATAAAATGATTTCCCGTAATGAAGTCTGTATTCCAGACTGAAATAAATAGAGAGTACAAATGAAGTAAACTAGTGCTAGTAGAACTCTATCCTAGTCATCATGTCTATCTAGAATCAATCAAATCAAATCAAATCAATCAAGTCTAATCAGAAACATGATTTACTCTAACAAACTGGACTACAAATATTCTATGATAACAGCTCACAAATTCACAATCAAATCTCCAGTTAAAACTTTCTTA
The DNA here is from genome assembly GCA_032355605.1 of Rubia tinctorum. Classification (NCBI taxonomy): domain Eukaryota; kingdom Viridiplantae; phylum Streptophyta; class Magnoliopsida; order Gentianales; family Rubiaceae; genus Rubia; species Rubia tinctorum. Next base: position 1,082 of record JAULKM010042173.1, read on the forward strand.
AACCGTTTCTACGACAAATTTTAGTAATCCAATTCATTTTATCTATGATTGGATTGATTAAAGTCATTTACAATCTAATTGAGATGATGCGGGATAAATCTGTTTTATGAAGGTATTAATAGTTTTACAAATACGAAACAAAGTTCCATTGGATAATGAGTGATGGATAAATCCATTTTGAAATACTATTTATATAATTTGGTAATTTAATGTCTTGGTGGTTGAAAAAGAAACGGACACTCTTAAAAAATCCAAGGATCGTCCACCCCCATGTGTCAAGCTCTCACTCGTCGCTCGCGCACATGAAGACGGGGAGTTCTTGCTTGGAAGGGAGTTAATGCATGGATTTTGGATGCTGCATGTGGTTTGGATTTAATTGTGGAAATGAAGGAGTTTGGAGAATGCGTTCTCAAGGGTGATTTTTATTTTTTGTTTTGTTTTAATTATCTGAAATTAAAAAAAAATATAAATTAGAGGACGCTTTCTCAAGATGCATCATCTACGTTATTTTTTTAAAATTTATTATTTTTCCAATTTTTTAAAAATAAAACATAAAGATGACGCATTCTTGAAATGTGTCCTCTAATTGGAATTATTATTTCTATTTATTTTAGTTTCTGAAAATTTTCAAGAAAAAAAAGATAAGGACGCATTCTTGAAATGCGTCCTCTAATTTTAAACAATTTTAAAAAATTATTTTAGTTTCTAGAAATTGTTTTAAATTATATATAAAGAGTACGCATTCTTGAAATGGTCCTCTAATTTTAAATATATTTTTTTGAAAATTTATTTTAGTGTCTGAAATTTGTTTTTTTAAAAAATATATAAAGATGACGTATTCTTGAAATGCGTCTAATTTTAAATAATATTTTGGTTCATTTATTTTATTTTTCAAAAATTCAGTAAAAAAATAAGAAACAAACAAAATGCAGGTATTTTTTTTATTTTTCTTATAATTCATGTATTTTTGTAAGAAAAAAATATAATACATATATCTTTAATAACCTAGTATTATTTTATTTCGATTAGCCTAGTACTATTTTCTTTTATAAATTATCTATTGCTCCGTAATTATTATCTTCAATGTAAGAAATAGAGTAGTAGTCATATTCGATGTTTGTTTAATTTGAGGACATAAGCATAACCAAATATGAATAAATTTCTATATGGTTTGGTAGAAATGTACGTATTATTAATACAATGTTAGTTGGAACCGCCTCGACTGTACTAATGACGCCCTTCGTAAAGTTTTCCACCCGTTCCACATGGCGGCAGACGTATGGTGCGGGATGTGCGTCTTCTTACAGGCACATGAGTAGACGCTTCTAAGTCTTCATCCTGAATTCCCTCCTTAAGTCCTCCTCCATATCGTCTTCAGCTTCATCATCACTGAAATGATGTTGAACTTGAGGATCGCTAGCTGTATGGAACGGAGCAGTTAGAGACAAATGCGCATGACTACAAGCTGGAGTAAGGTATGCAGCAAAATGAACCAGAGAAGTGGTGGAGTGCGAGGATCCAACATCGGATGGTTCTTCGTAGGCCGAACTAGTATGTGAAGGTCCAACTTGAGAGAAACCAATGTCAAGAGTAGGTCTTGCAGGGGGAGGTGGACGGTGGCTTTTGATTTCATTGTACTAGACACCAGGTGGAGGTTCCTCGGGGTGGACTTGTGGCTGATAGTAACGCACTATGGATGGTTCCTACGCATATATGCCGCACCCTGGATATAACCTGCATCTGCACAAATCAGATAAACATGTCAGATAAAATGAATTGTTGAAATTGTTTGTATTAATAAATATTATTGGACAAAAATAATGAATACCATGTACTCCAAGGTTGCCCCATCTCCGTGAAACCCCTCTGTTACCGCTGAGCACCTTTCTGGCCGGCCAATCATTGTCACTGTGCTACAGAGGTACCACTCCATGTATTCCCGTTCCGATGTATATGGATCTGCTACTCTGAGGATCGGGGCTACGTATTTCGCCCGCTGCTCCCAAGCCTGAACATGCATGCTCAGTACAATTCGCCAATCCACATTTGACCTCCCCCGACGGTCTCTTGAATGTAGATTTTTGTGGACCTCCTTCGACACCAATTGCATATGTACTTATTGGATGAACCCGAACTGTCTGAGTACTCGGTGAACATGATGACCCTCGACCATGTGCCAGTAAATGAGATTGACAGTCAACAGCTAGTTGTTCCTACCGGCTGTACAATATGGCGGCAGATATTGCATGAGATTTTCAGAGTATGGCTACCAAATGAACTGCCAAAAAAGGAACATGTTTGAACTAATCTGAAAATCAATAATTTTGAAGCAACTGTTACAATGGAAACCAAACGATCACTGTTATACCTGACTGTCGTGAAGAGCTGTCAACTTATCACGGTACACACTAAGCACATGCATCGGTGATCGTGATAAATCATACATGGCTCTCCACCTGCGCCGGATAGAGTGAAGAACATTAGTTATCATTTGTTAGGAAAATGTTGTGAATAGTTTGTTTTCTGTTGCTAAATACAAACCTGGACCCAACAACACTCATATTGTTGGTCAGTGGTAGTCGTCCGGTGGAACGAATGGTCAATATTCTCTCCCACACTCACAACTGGAAAGTAAGAAGATGCAGGAAAATATAATGTCAGCGCTGACTATAAAAATGATGTAAAAATATGAAAAGTTAAAATAAAAATGTTACCTGTAAGAGGACAACTAGCCCGGATATGGATTTCGCTCGGGGAATTGCGGTGTCACATAAGCTCATGTACAAGTGTGTCAGAATGGCACTCCCCAACTAAACTGACGTGACGCATCTAAGTCCATGATCGGCGACAAGTACATGAGAGGGATCTGATACCCTGAAGTGTCGACATAAGCATTCCACCAACCAAGAGTAGAATGAATACCCTCGCCCGCTACTGACAATCAATGTCCGTGGCATGAATATGTATTGGGATGTGTAGCACGTCACCCAACCAAGAGGCCTTTATACGATCCCCGTTGATGGCATCTAAGGGTGGTGTTGCCCCTAAGAATTCAGTGCATATGGTCTGCCAATCAACCGCCATCCTTCTCCGGTCAAGACCTGTGACGTGCATACCATCGATTAGTAAACCCCAAAGCACACCCACATCCTGCAACGGGATAGTTGCCTCGCCCACCGGAAGATGAAATGTGTGGGTCTCAGGTCTCCAGCGCTCGACCAACGCTGTGATAAGCCAATGGTTAACATGGATTGCTGCTGAATCGAGGAGGCCTCGGAAGCCTATCGTACAAACATAATGCAGTACACCCTCGGGGATCTCGACATCCCAACAGGCCCTATCACAACGTCTGACCAGCAAGGCCGTATCCTCCAAGTCACCGTTGTATATTGCCCGTGCACGATGCTCTATGTGTAGGTAGAGCAAATCCTCGTCGATTGGTCTGGGATGATCCATGGTGTATCCCTGGATGAAATGAAAGACTGAACACCAGTTCATGAAACACATAGCATAGAATGACAGAATAATTTACAGTGAAAATCAATTTATATCAATCCATCAACTTATAGCACAGAATATCGTGTCCCTATGATTTGTCAGACATTTAGTGAGTAACAATAGTTCAAGATGTAAATTAACAAGGTCATATAATAAAACATAAAAGTTGAAGTGTCACGAAAGACATAGCTCCCTAACTGTTGAAAACTATGCATTTCCAGAAAAAGTTGTTATTAAACATTCTACGAATCTGAGTATTACAAACAGTACCCTATGCAGGACAGCGCCCACAGACACCTCTACGATCACCATGTACTCTTTCATCCATCTGATTCCTAATCCTCCTCTGGGCAAATTGGCCCCGTCTTCTATTGCTAAACTTTTCGATATCAAGCACCAAACTCCAATTCGCGGGTTGCCACAAAGAAGGATCTCAGACGGGCATGAAACTAGCACTGTATTGTGATATGAAGGCTGTCATGTGATATGCCTTATGGCAAATGTTTTTGGGATCATCACGTCTTTTTCTACAAACAGCCAAGGCATGGGAACAAGGCAGCCTGAAAATTTGCCACTCTTGACAACTACACTGTTTCTTCGAGTACTTCACAGTATAGTGTTGTTCACCCACACATCCATCGAAGGTTCTTGTCACAACCTTATAAATATGTAAAGTACGATCGTACACATTTACTACATGTCCCTACCCCCTGCAGTCGTTCTTCTCGAACTTCTTCCAAATCTTGCTCGGTAAAATAGAACTGCAACATAACATTAACTTAAAACAGGATTACTACTAGAGTTAGTACATATGTATATAAACAAGCGTGTTGTTAGTGTACCTCCAGTTAGTCACCTCCGTTAACCTTTGAGCAAACATTTTGACTGTTCGTTTGAAAGTAGCATTAATACAAGCAGTTATCGGTAGATGTCTTGCGCACCTCAAACAGTTGTTGTAGCTCTCTGAAATGTTGGTTGTAAAAATACCACACCAACGGTTTCCATCGAAAGAGAGACACCACTTACTCTTGTCATGTTCTTCTAACCATTGCCATGCAGCGGGTTCGAGCTCCTCCTACTCCTCCTTGTACTCTCGCAACTTCCGTTACTGTCTAGCACTTCCAAGCTGCCACACCAGGGTCTTAAAATGCACATTTTTAAACTTTCCACCTTCCGCACTGAGGAAGTTGGACTGAAAATGCCTCAAATAGAACCGATAATATCCTACATGCTCCATCCATCCATCCGTGTGTGCCATTGCATTCAACATCCCCGAATGACGGTCATATATAACACATATGAACCTAGAATCATTACCTACCACATGGTGTCGCAACTTGAGCATGAACCAATGCCAACTCTCATTCGTCTCACCATCTACTATTGCATAGGCGATTGGCAATACACAATCATTCGTGTTGTGCACAACAACAACTAGCATCATGGACTGGTACGCCCCTTTCAAAAAGGTTCCATCCACACTAATCAGGGTGGTGAGTCGATCAGCCACAAGCCAGGGTTTGATGAAAACCATAAGGGCTTAAAACTCAAGATTTTGGATGGAAAAAACCTAAGGGTTCCGATCCCAAACTAGGGTTTGGCATTCCAGGTAAGTCAGGTAAGTTTTTGAATGATTATGAAAAGTCGCGAAAGGTTTTATCTTTACATCTTAGTCCCATGCCATCCATTTATATGATGAAACGTGAATTGCCATTTGAATCAGGAAAATTATTTTTTGCATCTATTAGGGATATGAATCGTGCTTTTTCTAATCATTCGCATGTATTCATTCTACATTTTAAAGAAAGTTATTTTGCAATGAAGATATACCTGTGCATGTTCCTCCAAGTGTTGCTGAGATGTTGCAGGGTTTTGAGGATGTCTTTCCAGAGATATTGTCGCACATATTGCCTCCCCTGCATGGGATTGAACATCAAATTGACTTGATTCTGAGTTTGGTTATTCCTAATCGACCAGCTTACAAAGTAAACCCTGAGGAGAAAAAGGAACTACAATGACAAGTTGATAAATTACTTCAAAAAGGTTATGTACGCGAATCTTTAAGTCCATGTGATGTGCCTGTCATTATAGTTCCTAAGAAAGATAAAACTTCGCAAATGTGCATTGATTGTCATGCAACTAATAAGATAACCATTAAGTACCGTCATCCTATTCCTATACTAGATGATATGCTTGAAAATTTGCATATATTTGTGATTTATACTAAAACTGATTTGACTAAGGGTTATCATCAGATTTGTATTAGGGAGGGTGATGAATGGAAAATGGCATTTAAAACTAAGTTCGGGTTATATGAATGGATTGTCATGCCTTTCGGAATAACCAATGCACCTAGTACTTTTATGCGGGTGATGAATCATGTTTTGAGAAAGTTTATTGGTCGATTTGTTGTGGTTTTATTTTGATGATATTTTGATCTATTCTAAATTGACCGATGAGCATATTGAGCATGTAAAATTCATCCTACTTGCACTCTGCGAGTCTCATTTATATGCAAATATCAAGAAGTGTACTTTCTGTGCAACAGAAGTTGTATTTCTCAGATTTGTGGTCTCTAAGAAAGGCATAAAAGTTGACGAAACTAAAATTGAGGCCATTAAGTCTTGGCCAAGACCTATGAATGCCAACCAGGTACGTTATTTTTATAGTTTAGCTAATTTTTATAGAAGGTTTGCGCATGATTTTTTATGTATTGTTGCACCTTTAAATGAACTAATTAAAAAGGATGTGAAATTTACTTGGGGTGATGCTCAGGGACACACATTTAATGAGTTGAAAGTATGATTATGTAATGCTCTTAGTCTTGCTTTACCTGATTTTAATGATACTTTTGAGGTTCATTGTGATGCTTCTGTTGTTGGTATTGGTGCTGTATTGATGCAAGAGAATCGACCTATAGTTTACTTTAGTGAAAAGCTAAAGGTCGGTGTTCTAAACTATCATGTTTATGATAAATAATTCTATGCAATTGTACGTGCTTTAGATACTTGACAACATTAGTTATTGCATAAAGAATTTGTTATTCATAGTGATCATGAATCGTTGAAATATTTAACGAGTCAGATGAAGTTGAATAAGCGTCATGCTAAATGGTCTAGTTTTATTGAATCTTTTCCTTATGTATTGCGATACAAGAAGGGTAAAGAAAATGTTGTTGTTGATGCTTTGAGTCATAGACATGTTTCACTTACACGATTGGAATATGTCATTTTAGGGTTTTCTTTCGTGCGAGATTTATATGCTACTGAACCTAATTTTTCATCTGTTTATGCTGCTTGTGAACATGGTGCGTATGAGACATTTTTTTTGGCATGATAGGTTTTTATTTCGTGACAATAAGTTATTTGTTCCTCAATGTTCTATGTGTGAATTACTTGTTAGGGAAGTTCATTCATGTAGTTTAATGGGACATTTTGGTGCATTTAAAACTTATAATTTGTTGCGAGAACACTTTTTTTGGCCAAAAATGGCATTTGTTGGAATTGTATTGATTGCTGAAGGCAAAGTCAAAGACTAAGTCTCACGGTTTATATACCCATTTACCTGTTCCTACACATCCTTGGATTGATATTTCTCGGGATTTTGTTCTCGGATTACCCCGATCCCAATCAGGAAATGATTCTATCTTTGTGGTTGTTGATCGATTTTCGAAGGTGGCACATTTTATTACTTGTAAGAAGACAGATGGCGCAAAACATGTTGCAGATTTATATTTGAAAGAGGTGGTTCGATTACATGATATCCCTGCGTCTATAGTGTTTGATCGAGATGTCAAATTTTTGTCCTACTTTTGGAATACCATGTGGCGATAGTTAGGGACAAAATTGTTGTTTTCTATGACAAGTCATCCGCAAGTTGATGGACAGACAGAGGTCACCAATCACACATTAAGGGCTCTTATGCGTGCCCTAGTTCAAAAAAAAATTGAAGAATTGGGAAGCGTGCATTCTGATTGCCGAATTTGCTTACAATTGCACTGTTCATTCTACTACTTATTTACCTCCATTTGAGATTGATTATGGATTTTTACCAAATACACCTCTTGATTTAATTCTTTTGAATTATAAACGGGTGCAAAATTTGGATGGAGAAAGGAAGGCTGATTTTGTGAAGCGATTGCATGAGAATGTGCGATTGAAGAATGAAAGGACGAATGCTCAAAATGCTGATCGACCCAATCAGAGGCGCCAATTCATACAATTCAAGGAGGGCGAGTGTGTTTTGTTACATTTGTGGAAGGAAGGGTTTCTAAATGCTCGGAAATCTAAACTAAGTCCGCCTGGTGATGGTTCTTTTAAAGTGTTTGAGCATGTGAATGATAATGCTTATAAGATTGATCTACTAGGCGATTATGGTGTTAGTACTACCTTCAATGTTGCTGAATTATCTTTATTTACCTTTGAAGACGATTCAATTTCGAGGGCGAAACCTTTCGACCACAGAGGGAATGTTGGAGATGCCAAGATGACTACCACCATAAATGAAGATATTCCACGACTTGATCAAACATTCAACGGTTATGTTTGGGATCCTCTAAGTGGCATGGCTGGACCGATGACAAGGTCAAGAACAAAGCTTAGAGATGTGAAATTGAATGCTTTGGTGGATCAACTTCATGATGAAGAACTTAAGAATAAATCAGCTAGGGCTTTGGATTAATTAAGCTTGTCGATTAACTGATGACATCGTGAAGAACACTATACTCTTTTTTCTCATCGGGTTTTTAACGAGGTAGTGTGATCTTTGTAAACTATTGTAACATTATTTTATTTCATAGCTCGGCCATGTTGGCTTTTGAAGAGCTATTTTCGAAATTCCAGTCCCTATTTTTGACCCAGTCCATTAGGGTTTCGAAAATATTGAATTTTATTCTGATTAGACTTAGATTTGGTAAGATTAGATAAGGTAATATTCTTAAAGGTTACTTGGAGAATAATTCGAGTAGATTACCATTTATTTTAGGAGTTCTAGTTAGATGTGGTATTAGTTTCTTAAAGCTGCCATAAGTTGATTCAGTTTCGAACTGTAATTAAGGTTTTTGGCGAGATATATCCCTATAAATAGAGGGGTATGACCTAGCCATTCTTCACCATTTTATCAATCACATATTCCAAAATTTCAAGTTATACTCATTGCTTGCGAGCGTCTTCATTGTTGCTTAATCCTGCAGGTTAATTAAGTATCAATACCTTCGATTTGTGAACTAATCCTGCGGGCTAGTTAACTTCATAAATCTCAAGTTGTTCAAGATCCCGTGGGTTAGTTTTGATTAGTTTGTGAGGCTATATTAGGGTTCGTGAAATCCCTCGTTTAGTCAAAGATCTAAAATTCCGCAATTCAGCGTCTTCAGAAGGAGATTCATATCAGTTGAACTGCCGTCTAACAAACCCTAAACAATTATGCATTACAAGATACTATTTTAAGGAATTTTAAAGGTGCTTCAGAAGGAGGAAGTGCCTTTGGAATTTCACTTCCAACGTCGATATTTATTTTAGAAATGTCTCTGAACTACATAAAAGAAGACAATGGTGGTTGAACTGCCATCTAAAAAACATATGAAACATAAAAAAATACTATTTCCTGGAAGAGGTTTTGACTTCAGAATTGGTTTCCGTATTGCACTAAAGTGAGAAACTCTAAAAAATAATCCACCTTTATAATGGAGTGCAACCGCTTTTCCTTTCATTTTCCATCTTTTCTTTCATTCTTCTATCTTTCTATCTTTCTTGCATCTTTCATTTTATTCGTCCTTCCTTCATTCTTTTTCTTTCTTCCTTCTTCTCCCCTCCTTCCCCAAAACTAACTCTTCCTCCTTTTAGTTTTAAATGTGAATCAACGATGACTTCAAATATTAAGAATGTGTGGTTATAACTTCATATTATCATGGTATGGTTTCTTCTCCATTTTTAGTTTCTTAATGATAAACCCACCTATCAATTTTGATATATTTTATTACCAAGGTTGATTGATGATTGTTTGAATGTTTATTATTATGAGTTTGATTGTAGGTAGGTTTGATATTAGAATGACCGTGGTTTTGTTGTGTTGAAGTTGAATGTTGATATGTGTTCATATGAAGAATGAGATATATCTGGATTTTCCAGTTTTAACTAAACCAGAAAACCCAGGATCTTCAATAAACTTTTGAAGCCAATTCTAAAATCATAAGTGGTTTTAGAATTATTTTTCTGATGTCGCAATAATAGACGACGTTTAAAATATAAGCTTCCACGATGCTCAGAAGCACCGTGGAAGGAAACAACCTACTGCTATCTAACGATCACGCACGATCCGCAGCGGTGTCAGGGGCGATAGTTTGAAACCACCGTCTGAAGCCCTTTTTCACCGTCCTTAACATCCCTATTTTGCACCGGTGCATGTTTATTATTATGGATTTAATTTTAGGTGGGTTTAATTAAGTGTAAGAGATGAGAATGACGATGGTAGTGTTGTGTTGAAAATGAATGTCGATCCGTATTCATATGAAGAATGGAACGATATAGTCGATTTGGTCTATTTGGGTTTGGGTGTCCACTAGTAGAGAAAGCTCTATTAAAGGGGAATCGAATTCTGAAGTCCCTCCTAGGTCCTTTTAGAGGCAGTTAGCATTAATTAAAGGTGGTTCCGCCTTTAATGGCGATCGATTAAAGGTGGTTTCTTTTTAGAACCGCCTTTAATTAAAGTCCGGAAGCACTTCCGAGTTTAAAAGTACTATCCCAGTTCACCTTTTCATTTTAAAGGCAGTTCTAAATGTAGAAGCACCTTCAATGAACTCATTTTGGCCCAAACCCATACTTAAGCAATTCCAAACTCGGTGAACCCATACATTAACCCAATTTTCCATCTCACCTTTACCCTCCGTCATAATTCCCCCCCATACACTTCCACCTCCACCTCCACCCCTCTGCCGCTTCTTTACACAACCTTAGCACATAATCTATCACTCCAGCCCGCTTCCACCGCTAGCCCTGCCTTCCCCTCCAACCTCCGACGCTGGACACAACCCCGATGCATAGCCCCACCGCTCCAGCCCATGCCTTCAGCCTCCGACGGCCTCTGACCATAGCCTACGACATCCGCTCACGGCCTCCGACGTACAAATCCACCGCTTTGATGCACAACCCCGCTAGGGTTTCTCACTGTCGCGAACCTCGCTAGGGTTTGTCGCCTCCGGGTCGAAGCCCATCAATCGATTGTTTCTTTTGGTCATTTGTTGTTGCTTTTGATGTTGCTTTTGGTCATCTGGTGTTGCTTTTGATTTGATTTTGTTGAAGCCTATACTCCAATTTGTTTTTGATGTTGCTTTTGATGTTTCTCCGTTCCTCGCTGTTGAAAATCGATTGGTTTCCGACAACTATTTTATTTGAAGGTCAGAAATAGGGTCCGAGTTCGAAACCTATTTCGAGCCCTATTAAAGGCGGTTGTTTAGACCGCCTTGATCGAAATCGATCAAAGGCAAAATCAGAGAAGGATTTCGATCAAAGGTGGAATCAGAGAAGGAAGTTCTAAATTAGTTTCTCTGATTCGATATAACCGCCCTTAATGGTCCATTCCTCCACTAGTAGTCGATAAACTAAGATGATTGATACTCGTACTAGTGCATAAAAATAGAGCAATCAAGCAATGCTTCAAGTAATAAAAATAAATTAAGTTTGGACCAGGAAGGGTAAGGAATAATAAAAGCAAAGAAGTAGGGAATTTAATGTACCCATGGAAATTAGCGAAAAGGGACCAATTAACAGGTAAGCATGTGTAGCATGCATGTGTACCTGAAGAAGTAATGAGCATTCCTTGCGCCCGGCGCTGTGACATATATACCTTTCCAAGCTGCGCCTCCTCTCACGTGCATCTGGTCCATCCCCCGTGCACCGCCATGCGCTCTATCGTCTCCGGCCGACTCCACCCCTCTTGCTTTTCTTGCAAATTGACTTCTCACTATCCACCAAACTGGTAGTTATCACACACAAGTATGGGCAATAAGTATGCATATATTTCCAGCTTGCATACTTTGACCAATGTTTTCATTTTCTACGATGATAAGATATAACTTTCTATGTAAATCTAGGTTTTCTTAGCAATCTATATTTGAAAATCTGTTTGGCTTTTGATTTGCTACTTAAGGACTTTTTAGGAAAAAATCGAGTTAAAGTAGTTTAAACAACGGACTTTCGACGTTTTCGGTCTCAGTTTTCACCACTACAAATTAGAGTTAGCTATCGTAACACTTTTTTTGAAACACTTATTTAAAATGCTACAATAGCTTATAAAGTGTTATTTAAATCTTTGAAAAGTGTTACAAAAATATTGAAACGTGTTATCTAAATTTTAAAAAGTGTTACATTAGATCTAACGTAACAGCGGCTAAGGTAATACTTGTAAAAGTGTCACAATAGGTTCAAAGTGTTACAATAGCACCTAAAGTAACACTTTCACAAGTATTACCTTAGGCGATGTTACATTAGACCTAACGTAACACTTTTTAAATTTTAGGTAACACTTTTCAATATTTATGTA